>JAOTOM010003649.1:0-173843 GCA_034440615.1 Ashinkailepas kermadecensis | reverse complement strand
GTGTATGCTCTCCAAAGTCTGGCATCTCCCAAGTGCTCATTGTACACTCGCTTTCGGTGGGATGTTCGGGGTACCCTTAGCATGGCTGGCTCACTAGGAACGTAGGCTGTGACGCTGCACACCAAAAATTACTGGTAGGCTGCGCCGTTTCACAGTTATGAGTTGCGTGACAGTCTACCAGCTTCGTCACCGGCCAGCGTCCGAGCCATAGGATTTGCGGTGTTGTCGTCACGCGACCATTTGCCCTGCAGCCATGCAGTGGTAAACACGGGTCTTCCCTGTTCCTGCCTTGCGTTCCTCTGTCGGCGAAACAACATTGGCAGTTAAACGAGCAGGTTACTGGACTTCTGTCGATAAGGAACAATTGATAGCTGCGGATTTCTGACTCCAACAACACAGAATGAGCAGGAAAAGTTGGAAAAAGCTCAGTTGCAAAGATGTAGCGAAAGGAGATGGGAGGTTTATGATGTCAATGAAGTATTCTCTGGCCCCAAAATAATAATAGAATGTCCAACATTTATACGTTTTAGAAACGTAGTTCGAACTCTTGCTGGGGTGGCTTTATGAACCAGGATCCAATTGCTAAGAAGAGCTGGTTTCGGGAACCCTGGCCATGATTCCATGAATTACAGTTTGGCAAATGAATGAATTACAGTTACATGAATTACAGTTACAGTCTAAATTTGGCAAAGCGCTCCACGTGCCGTCAATACACCGACACGGCGACCCCGGCTGCTAGCTCTCGACCATATCGTGCCAATTGCCAACTGACCGTCCCAGCCGGGGACTAAAAGCGAGCACGCGGGCGACTCGAACCCAGTATTGCCAGGACAGCGGAGACGGGTGCACGACAGAGCTCTAGCCAACTAAGCTACCGAGGCGGCAAGTCACAGGGAGGCACTTGCTTGCTTAATTCAGATTCATGGACAAGTCAATTAGTTACTTGATTAAATTGCATCTACTTCATTGAGAATCGCATGTTTTAGGGCGTAAGGAATGTGTTGCATGATATCATATTATTTATTGCATATGTTCTGCACTGTAGTGCAAGCGACATATTCAGAATTATGTGGGGTTAAAGTATTTCTTCATGCTGATACCATCCAACTATTCTACCATACAAAGATTTTACTTCATATTGCTTCATATAAAGTAAAATCTTTGTATGGTAAAATAGTTGGATGGTATCAGCATGAAGAAATACTTTATCCCCACAGAATTCTGAATATGTCGCTTGCAGTACAGTGCAGTAGGTTCTTGATGCCATTCAAGGACTCTGAAATATGCGCCCGCGACAAGCGCGCCCGGATGTTCACTAGTGCGTGCGCGAAGAATATCGTTACAATTTATGAGGCGCTTTCTCCATAAAATATGATGCGAAGTGCATTTATGAAAGTTAGGTACGCTACCAGGTCCTCCGCACTTAGCCAGCCCAGCCTCTGTAGCGGATCCGATACACGTTCGAAATTTTCTCTCAGTCGATCTTTTTCTGCGTAGTTGATTGTTTGCAGTCCAAACATATTTTTATTATTTCTATTTCCGTACACCGAAATGTAGTACCGGATCTGCGAAAGAATCAGTGCATTGAGCTGAGCGGACATGACGGCGGGCGGTAGGTAGTCCCTCAGATGCGACAAACTAGTCAACATGTCAAAACAGCACATGATGATGATGGGGACGTGATGGGTCCAGCTGAGAGGGCTATCGAAAGCATTGTCAATATTTTTGTCTTCCAAGATCATGATCGCGACATTTTACCGAGAAGTTTGGGGCGTTACAAGGATTTTCCCGACTGTCCAGAAACATTAGTCGAGTCTTTCCTGCATTTACCGTGAGACCATGCACAAGAAGCCAAATGCCGGGAGAGCCCAAAACCTGTTCCATCCCAGTGGCAATGTTTTGGAATGAAGATATTTTACCACTGACCAAAATGTGAATGCCATCTGCGTGTTGGACTGATACTGTGTCTTCTGCGAACAGACTGACGTCGTTGGAGAAGATGCAGTAGAGCAGAGGGCCGAGAGCTGATCCTTGAAAGACTCCGGTGCTGTTGTGCAATGATACAGACTTTGTATTGGTCTCTGGACTGTTAGTGCGGCTAACACTCTGGGTGTGCTTATGGAGGTGAGCTGAAAACCAGGAAATGTCGATACCGTAGAAGCTTAATTTTGAAAGGAGCTTCGAGTCATCTACGACATCAAAGCATTGGCTCAAATCCAGCAGGCAAAGAAGGAACATCTCCCCTCGGTCGTTGGCGGGAAGGATTTGGTCGGATATGGAAATAAGTTTCCGTCGAGTGACGTGCGCGGAACGCCTGTTGAGTGGGGGAAATGAAGTGTTTCGGGACATGTAGTTTTAGAGCTCCTAGTGTGGGGCGCGTAGCACAATCTTGGCAATGGCAGGGACGATGGAAATAGGACGGTAGTTCGATGGATTACAAGGATTACCGAATTAAAATATATAGTAGACGAGGAAGTGTGCCGAGGATGCAGGAATATCGGAATAAATAATGCCGGAGTTCACCAAATGTAGAAGCACCGTGCCGACCACGTCAAACGATGGCCGCATCAAGCGGATGCTGATGCCGTCTTCTCTGCAGGCCGACGGGCCATTCATTCCGAAGACGATAAACCCGCAATCCCGACAGTGTCAACGACGCCAGCACCAGCGGTTACGCGCTCGAACGCGGCAAACGGCATGCGAGATGCGGCGTCTCTCCCACATCCCTCACCTCGCCTGCTACGTGCGGACCCACGCCGACACACAAAAAAAATCGTTTATCTGGTCCGGCGTCGCATCTGGTAGCTCGCGGTTGGCCTTCCCGCTGCCCACGATGGAACTGATGTGCCTCCACACGGACCGGCTGCCGTCCTCCCAGATGCGCCACTCTGCATCACTGCGGGTCTCGCACCTAATAGCGGACCGCACTGCCCTGTTCAGGTCACGATACTCAGCTGACCCGTGTCCGTGCGCCGCCAGCGCCGCCCGGCGGCGGACCGTAAGCTCTCTAGTGTCAATAGACACCGCTGGGGCGCTAGGGTTCCGCAGTCGCATGGTTTGGACAAGAGCGTGGTTGTCCAAGATGGGCAAACAAACAAAAAACCAGGGAAAACACTCCCACTTCAGAGTGACAGTAGGGGAGGCAAACACAACACTGCAGTCAGCTTCTGCGAGATCACGGTGTAAAACATGTGGATTGTTCCAGCGGAGACAACGAGAACGAACAAAAGGCGCAGTAGACGAAAGCAAGGAAGGCAAATGAACGCGTGGCCAATGTGTAAAGTCTAAACTATTAAAATATGGAGCCGCAACGTTTCACAAGGTGAGCACAGTGTGACTTAAGCATGTCGAGAAACGAACCAGAAGAATATCTAGTCGTAGTGACAAACTGAAGCCGAATAGACGGAGATAAAATCACACAGGAACCTTTGCACGGGGTATGTGTCTGGCTTCCTAAAGTCGCAGCTAAAGTCGCTACATACCACTTTGCACCGCCCCTGATCCAATAGCACACGCTGGTATTGATCCTCCAGTTCGCTGAAGCTCGCTTTCAATCGGCCACATGGCACCTGATAGGCACCTGTCACGGTGCCCGTCACAAGCTGCCGCTTTTTGTCAAGCCTCACCAGAGTCCACAGCGTCTCGATCTTGCGGTTCGACGCGCCGTTGGTGTTAGTTTTCAGTGGTGTGACGCACATGCCGTCGTTAGGCGTCAGACGCAATGTTAATGCGGACATCGAGGGATATCCAGAAAAGAAAGAAAACAGGTAGGTTCTTGATGCCATTCAAGGACTCTGAAATATGCGACCGCGACAAGCGCGCCCGGATGTTCACTAGTGCGTGCGCGAAGAATATCGTTACAATTTATGAGGCGCTTTCTCCATAAAATATGATGCGAAGTGCATTTATGAAAGTTAGCCTGCCTTCAGACGTCAATTTCATTGCCACTTACAGTGATATATTGAGCATATTATTACTTTGCGTATTGGCTTATATAACTATTTGTCCACCATAGCCGGCGGGCCCCGCGGCCCGCGGCACGTCCCCGACCGCCCGACATTCATAATATGGCGGGGCGCGCTTGGGGGCGCAGACCATTCCCTAAATGTTAATGGGCCCCAACGCCAAAGTTACTGGTAGATCTTCATATTTGAAGCGAAAGGTGATGTGCCTGGCATGAGTTCCGCCACCACTGGATTTGAGCTGACAGGTTTTCTCGATATTGTTTGAACATGACGCTTATGGGCGTTGAATGGAAAAAATGCATCTACAACCGTGAATTTCACCTACACCATTGTGGCGTGGCAGAGTCGACGCTGCTTAGTATTGTTGAAGGGTGGGACTTTACTTTTTGTCGTGCCACCGCTCGGCTGCCATACGGATCCTCTGGGCAGCAACCGTCGGCGCTTGACGTGCATCGAGCCATGACAGAACCTCAATAATGCCGGAAAGCTCCATGTTAAAAGTTAAAAAATGGCAGGGTTAGATATCGTTGAAAGTAGTCGAGTATGGCATCAGAAGGCAGCTGATTTTATGCCGGTGTATTTGAGACCATTTTAAATTAATTCGATAATGTAGAACATCTGATATGCAATTTAAGGGAATACAATGTGATAATTCGAGACACAAATCCTGAAATTAAGTGCAAAAATGACAGGGTTAGATATCTATAAAAGTATTCGAGTATGGCACTAGAAGGCAGCTGATTTTATGTCGGTTTATTTGAGGCCATTGGAAATTAATTCGGTAATGTAAAACATCTGATGTACAATTAAAAGGAATACAATATGATAATTCGAAGCAGATATCCTGGAATTGAGTACAAAAATGGCAGGCTTAGATATCTATAAAAGTAGTCGAGTATGGCACCAGAAGGCAGCTGATTTTATGCCGGTTTATTTGAGACCATTGGAAATTAATTCGGTAATGTAGAACATCTAATATACAATTTAAAGGAATACAATGTGATAACTTGTGACACAAATTCTGGAATTGAGTGCAAAAGTGGCAGGGATCAACCTTCATGGAAGTTATTCAAGATGATATAAAAATGTAGCACGTTCGATTTTCGTTTAGTTAAGAACATTGGAAATTGTCAGCACATCACACAGAAGATGTATGATTACAAGATGTCATTTTATTACAAGATGTCGAGTGGCCAATTGCTCACATTTCACTTTAAGGGCAAAGTGCCAGGGTGAAATGATTTGATAATAAAACGAACTACACATCATAAGAGAGCCTGTTTCAATGTTGTTAAAATTTGACTATCGGAAGTTACTTCCACCTTCTCTAGAAACTAGAATATAGCATTAATCATAGCAAGCCCACTCTGGTGGTGTTCCTTCACAAACCCACCACCAGAGCGGCGCCACCGGTATTATGTCCGCTCATGGCGCCTAATGTCCCTGGCAGCCAACACCACCCCGTCGAACCCGCGCCTGTTAGGCCGATCAGCGCGGTGTGGTTGGCATCCCGGCATGATAAGCAGGCAGTTCGGCGTAGATGGCTTCAATCAGGTCCCGATAATCCCCATGACGTCATAGTTGTGGCGATGTAAGTGGTCACTCAGCTCAAGCAGCTTCGGTTTACGGGTCGAACGTTGAGGAGTCCAATGTGTAGCCTAGGGCTCGACAGGCGTCCATTTCTGCGCTGGCGACTCTTGCACCACCGGCGCCTGCCGCGCCTCCCGCGCCTGCCGCGCCTCGTGCGGTGTCACCAGCCGCCGGGGCCAGCTGATGAGCTCCTGGGTCTTAGGAGGCTCGGGACGCCTCGTGCGGTGTGACCGGCCGCCGGGGTCAGCTGATGGGCTCCTGAGCCGTACGAGGCTCGGGACGCCTCGTGCGGTGTGACCGGCCGCCGGGGTCAGCTGATGGGCTCCTGAGTCGTACGAGGCTCGGGACGCCTCGTGCGGTGTGACCGGCCGCCGGGGTCAGCTGTGGCCAATTTCACTATTGTTTTTGTACTCACACAGTTTGCTAACAAACAGTGTGATGCAAATAACAAACTGTGTTAAATCAAGTTTCACAACGGTCTTGCTCTGTAACGACAAAAATTGTAATCCTGTGTGATTTTACAATGCCTTTCAGTAAAAAAAAGAACACAGATATTACAACATAATATGATTTATTTACAATAATGATTAAGGGAAGAAATTCTGACGAATTAACAATGTAATGAAGAATTAAGATACAAAGGACCGAACGATAGAAAATATGATATTTCATTATAAACAGTTTCCTTCAATGCAATAAACCCTTGATAGGAAAATCAGCTGACATCCCACCAGGCCGAAAATCCCTCCCTGGAGTCTCGGCCTGCAATCCCCCCCCCCCCCCTCCCCCCGTCAGGGGCGGATACAGGAATTTCCATAAGGCAATTGTCTGGAGGGATGTGTCATTTCTACGGAGGGCTCCTCTGCTAAAGCACCTGGAGGGGTACCTCCGTCCGAAGCCTCCGAGGGGCGCCTAAGGCTGAACAATTCGTTGGGGGGGGTATTAGAGCCTTTGCAGAGCGGCTCCTCTGCCCGGCCGGAGGAGAACCACCTTCCACGTGGGAGCACTGGAGGAATGCACCACAATGCCCCTGTATCCAGCCGTACCCGTATTTTTTACCATGTTATCCGAGAGCTTACCCTACATCGATAGTTAAATTTCTAGTTCCTCAATCATTAAAAATTTATCGATCCACCCCTGGGTTACGATGGCAGGCAAGCCCAAATAATACGGAATTTGCATCACGACCGAATTGCAAAAATGCAAGGCTGCGCGTGCGCCAACAATGGAAAGACAGCAGAAAACTAGTAGTATCGCCATGCTTGGCCCGTGATGATGGGGGATGGGTGAAGTGACTGAATTTAATTTGCGCGAGTGATTTGCGTATGTGTTCGTGAGCACAGCTTCATAAGCTATTGAGGACAGCATGGAGCGATTCAACATGACAATGACCTTCGTGTTTTGTGGATCAGTTTATGCTGGTTGTGGGCTGTGGCGGGTATGTAGGCGCCTGCCTAGGACCTACCGAATGACTGATGCAAGTTGAGGTTTGCATGCATGAAGAACAAGCCTCCTTAGCTACCTTCAATCCGGTATGTTACTTAAGCAAGGTATGTACTAATGCCAGTGGGGTCCTAGAGGCTCCAGCACGGGTATTGATTTTTGAACATTATTTGGGGGTGGGGTGGGGGAAAAATACGTGAAGGCAATGGGCAGGCCCAAATGGATTGGAGGAGACACTCCACGGGGTTCCATGTTAAAAGTTGAAATTAGTGTAGGGGGGGGGGGGGAAGCCAACACTGAGAGGGCACTTTCCTCCTCAAAAGTGTAAAACAACAAACACCCCTGGGCTCTAGGCAGGTAGTAGCTACCCTATTTACCTACCTACCTAGGTTTGTGTACTCGGGCCTTCCCAGTGGGCAGCCTTTTCTTCCAAGGGGCACCTTTTCCTCAGAGGTGCCTCTGGCAGAAAAATTTGAAGGGTGCACTCTAGCCTTCCCGGAGGGGCGCATTTACCCGGCCGGAGGGGTGCCAACTTTTCATGGGGCGGAGGTACATGCCCCCACGTCCCCATTGTATCCGCCCGTCTTAGGGGGGGGCATGGCCCCCTGAATTCATGAGAAGAACTAAACATAGCCATCTATTCAGATGTTTGGTTCTAGCCTGTAATGTCCCTCTTCATCCGACAATGAAGATTAGGTACATAGGTACCTGAAGTAGTTTTCACTCTCGAAGTGTAGGTTGCTAAGAGGCTTGAACACCCTTGCTGCTCGCCGCGGCGGAGCCTCCTCGAAAAACAAATCAAATTCATCCATGTTTCCTTTACTGCCACTGCTCTCCACCAAAATTCACACAGCCTAAGAACGTGTGTTATCGCAAGCGGTGTATTTGCCAAGATTGTGAACACCCGACAACCTTGGTGAAATTCAGACGATGTAATAACACACATTTCTGTGTAGTTTGGGACTAACAAACGATGTACTTTGGATTTTGTAGTTTTGTTAGCTCGTGATGTTAGTGAAATGCCATCTTTACAAATAACAGCACAAACTGTGTATTCACACCGAATTCGGTGTGAATACACAAACTTGTGATTCTAGTGAAATTGGCCTCTGATGGGCTACTGAGCTGTATGAGGCTCGGGACGCCTCGTGCGGTGTGACCGGCCGCCGGGGTCAGCTGATCGACCTCCAGGAACGGCCGACCAACAGCCCGCCGGCATGCGCTCCGCCGTAAGCAGGTCAACTTCAAGGTCACGCGGACCAACGCGGGCCTGGCACCGGCGGTCGACCGGCGGCGGGCAAGGCGATGTGCTCCAGTACATAGACGACGGAAAACAGCACAAGTGGATGGAGCAGTTCGCAGTGACGAGCCGTCCGAGGATGATGACGATGAGGTGTAGTCTCGCTCACAATCGCACAGCACACCACGGGTCAGGCGTTGGCGAGGGCGGGGAAGGGCGGAGACCACGCGATGGCGTGGCGCGCAGGCAACTGTGACCTGACATGACCTAACAAAACATGTTATCAATAGCTGCGAGAAGGACGCCCAGATGGCGCCGAAGATGGTAAAGGGTTCCGTTGGAAGGTTCGGAAGCTTCCCACGAAAACCTTAGTGGATCGGGTTGAATCACCCCTTCACTGGCCAATCGTCTTCGTCCCCAATTCACTGTACAATCGTCCCCTTCACTGACGAGAATTACTACATTTTTTAGTTTTGAGGCAAGCATGTTATGGTAATATCTAAAAATGTGGGCCATCGATGCAATAATTGTTTCAAGATCGGCTAATCATTCTTGGCGAAATTAGCGGCTGACTCTTATTGCAAGTGAAGACGGAGGTACCAAATTATAAATCCAATGCTTCACAAATGGATAAATCCACTCCACGTTACACAGGCTGGCCAGTGGAAACCGCGTCCGGTTTAATAGCAATCCGTGGTACCGGTGTAACCACCGTTGGTTCCAAATACACATTTGGGCTCGGCAGTAAGTGGTGGTTTGAACATTCAGCGACGACATGCTGGTCTTCCTGGAAATACGTCTGGCTCCGTAGCTCCTCGTTGACGATGGTGTCAACACCAGAAGATCAAGGCGTGCTTCACATTGAAAACAAAATACATTTGTAGTGGTTGCTGCAGGAGCGTTTCCGCACAGCGGAGAGTCGGAAAACAGCAGTTCTCATCTTTACCACGGGTGCCGGCACCGTCGGCTGCCGCTGCTGCCATCTTCCTCTGCGGACCATGCGTCGCCAGCTGATGGCGGTGGCCCGGGGCAGTCCCGGGCCACCCCAAAAGTATGCAAACGCTGAACGTTTTATTCAAATATCTTTATCCGTTAAAGCCTTACGACTGGTTGAACTTTTTTGGAGGTGACCTCACTTGACCTTCTATAACTCGTTGACCGTAGATGACCTGACCTCAACATTTTCATACAACATGCCAAATTGACGTGGGAAAAATGTGAAGGCTTTCGGCGGGCTGCCGCGTGCCTTTTTTTAAAAGTTTTCCGCGGAAGTTCCCAGGGGGGGTAAATACCCCGGAGACGGGGTGGGTAAAAAAAATATATAATTTTACAGATTAAAAGAAATATCTTACACGAAAGTGATGCACCAGGATGAGTTCTTTCAGATTCCGTCTTAAAATCGTCTGTGAACGGATACTTACTATCAAAAAAAGCTATTTCCGCAAATCCAAGCTGTTTCGCCCGCTTTTATGACCAGATTTGATGCCCTACTAGGCGTTGCAGTCACCAGAAATCCCATAAAATGGCCTGGAAACGTCCTATTTCACACATCGCCCAGAAATGTGTGTTCAGGTCAAGACTTGACTGATTAACAAAGACAAATGAACCAAATACCTGTCACATATTTGGAATGTAAAGCACAAATTAGCTGTATATATAGAACACAACACAAATTTGGTGCATTTCTCGCGAGTCATATCACAGCTCATATTTAAACTCCCATGAATACCTGGCACCATAGTTAGCCCCTACCATACTTTCCAACAAACATCCCCTCTCCACAAGACAACGAGAGACAGTCCTGCCGCCTCCATATCGACGTTTCACATATTCAGCATATAGACGTCTATATTCAGCATGGCAACTGTCCCGTCTCGCCGTCACGACTTTACGGTGGGACCCTGTGGTACATCAGTTGGCTGCCATATTCCCCTGCGAAGTCTGCGTCTCACAGTCGAGTGGCGCGGCTGCCTTATCGATCACGGCTGCCATATTGACCACTACCAGAGATCACGACCAGCCGCGGTGTTTGGGCCACGATTGCCATATTGACCACTGTCGGTGGTCACGACCAACGGTGGCCGCCTTGTATGGTCACGGTTGTTATATTGACCACTACAGGTGGTCACGACCAGCCGCGGTGTACGGTCACGGCTGCCATATTGGTCACTGTAGATAGTCACGGTGGCCGCCTTGTATGGTCACGGCTGATATATTGACCACTACAGGTTGTCACGACCAGCCGCGGTGTATGGTCACGGCTGCCATATTGACCACTACAGGTGGTCACGACCAGCCGCGGTGTATGGTCACGGCTGCCATATTGGTCACTGTAGGTGGTCACGACCACCGGTGGCCGCCTTGTATGGCCACGGCTGCCATATTGGTCACTGTAGGTGGTCACAACCACCGGTGGCCGCCTTGTATGGTCACGGCTGCCATATTGGTCACTGTAGGTGGTCAGGACCACCGGTGGCCGCCTTGTATGGTCACGGCTGCCATATTGACCACTACAGGTGGTCACGACCAGCCGCGGTGTATGGTCACGGCTGCCATATTGGTCACTGTAGGTGGTCACGACCACCGGTGGCCGCCTTGTATGGCCACGGCTGGCGTCGTCGCTCCATTGTCAAACAATCAAATGGCGTCGTTGCTCCGTTTCATAACGTTCATGACGAAACCGTTCTTGGTGAAAGCTGCATACAAGAAATTCATGTGTGTGTGGGGGGGGGGGGGTAAACGTGCGATTTGCTGAAAGCTTGCACCGACTAACGACGCTGAATGCCACCTGCCCAACGTTCATAGGTGTGGCCTGGAAAACGTAGCATGCATTTATATGTGGATTGTCACGATGACACATGAGGCGCTCTGCCTGTATTGATCGAACCTGGCACACAATTTCGTATTGCGGACTGGTTCATTATTTAAATTTTCCGTGTCGAATTGCCCAGCCTGCTCCCCCTGTCTGACGACCCTGTCCTTGCCACTGTTGCTGGTGCACTGTAGATCCATTCTGTGGCCATGTTGACGCCCATTCACGCTCGAACCGCTTCTTAAGTGGCAGGCGTGACCTCTCTTTGCACGGCACAACACATTAGTAGCTCTATTTGCACGGCTCCAAAGCACATTATGTCAAAATTGACGGCGCCGAGTAGTGTGGCGGCGAGTAGTCGCACCTGATGACAATTGGAAACGGGCCGCCAGTTGGCCACTGCACCGGGTGAGAGCGGGCTGTCGCCACGTACCCACTGCTAGTCACTGCGGCAGTGGCATCCCAAACATACCGCCTGACCGATGCAGAAAGCAGAAGAGGGGACTTGTCAAACATCACAGCAGTCGACAGTGATGTGGAAGGGGCATCTTCACGTGACCGTGATTAAGGAGTGAGAAGCGGTTGGAGCCGTGCCAGCCGAAGACTCAGGAGATTGCGGATTCCACAACGGCCGGCTCACAATCTCGGATATAGCCAGGTGCTTAGCATACGCAATTGATGATGACTAAGTGGATGTGGGCGAGTGAGGTGTGAGGTAAGTGACTGACCACGTTACTGGTAAACTCCGGAATCGATGCGTCCAAGATGGTTTCTCGTCGTGCTCTTGCGTTGGCGGGTGTAGTCTGTTGCTGTGTCCATCTGCAGGCTGTCTTGGGTGCCATGCATTTGACACAACACCAGATGGAGTGCCTGGCTCACTATGCGATCAGCCAGAACATGATGCAACTCAACGTGGCGTATGAGTATCTGCCGACTGGGAAATATCCGCCCCTGAAGGATCGCGCCGCATTGATGCAGGCACTGTCCTCCAGGCACATATTCGCAGCATTTCTTGGCAAGCCACCGAGAGAAGCATTCCGAACAACCAATGCAATTGTAAACTTCCTCTACTCCAAGGCCTCCAGCGCTATTAAAGACGTCGTCTGGGTGGTGTCGCGGGACACACCCGTCTCATCTCTAGATGTATCCACTTGGACTGTCAAGCGGAGATGGCTTGTAGTGGCCGAGCGGGTCCCGAACACACGAGAAGGATATTTTCTAACTGGCTTCTCGCAGACTGTTACCACGGCCATGGTTTTCAACGACACGGTGGAGTTCTTCACGGGCCATAATTGGAACAACAAGCGTGCAGAGCGGCCGGTGGCACACTGCGTCGACGGCAAGCTGACACTTCACCAGCTCGTAGTTCCCGCCGACTGGCCTCGCGGAGTCATGCAGGGCACCACTCTTAGGATAGGGGTCATCCCGGAAGACGGCGATACCGACGTCGCTCTCGTGAAGGACGGCAAGCTGGCAGGTGGCTTCGCCGGAGAGCTTCTGGTCTACCTGCAGCGGATCCTGCAGTTCGATATGAAGTTGCACAGGGTTCAGCCGCAAGGCAACGGCTCCGTCCATGTACTGCTTGTGGAGCAGCTGAAGCGGGCCAAGTTGGACGTCGCCGGCTCTTTGCTGTTGAACACGCCTGGCCGACACGACGTGATCGACTTCTCCACGCCGCTCTACGACGCCGCGTACGGTTACTGCATCGCGCGGCCTGCGAGCCACGCCAGCGCCAAGACCTACTTGAAGCCCTTCACCGCCACCGCCTGGACGGCCATCTCGGCGTACGTCGTCGGCATGGCCGCAATCCTGTGGGCAGCGGCCAAGACTGAGACGGCGGTGCTGGCGTACCGCCGGGCGGCGGCGCCACCGGCAGCGAGGCTCACGTTCGGAGGCCGACAGCGCGCTGTTCTGTCTGAGAGCAGTGGGAAGGGCGCCGCTGGCGCGGGCTCGGCGGAGCGGCAAGAGCCGCCACCCGACACCAGTCCCTCCTCCTGGCTGCTGACCGTCATCGGCGTCCTGTGTCAGCAGGGACCCGACACGCGCTTTCGTCTGATCTCGTCGCGCACGGCGCTGGCCGCCTGCTTCCTGACGTCGTTCTTCTTCTACGCCTGCTACACGGCGGTGCTGCTGGCCTGGATGGCCATAAACCGTTCCACGCTGCCCTTCTACAGCGTTAAGGACGCCCTCAGCTCTGGCTGGAGGTTCGCTACGGCCTTGAAAAGTGCAGAGAATCTCATCCCAACGAGTGGCGTTCAGAAGCAAGAGTATATTGCCCCGGAGGACTACAACAGAGCGTGGCCGCCGTTCACGGCGGTGGCCATGTTTCCCGCAGACATGATCCTGTATCTGGGGTGTTCGCCGTGGCAAGCTACCTGCGCCGGCTGCATGTGGCCCTTGGAGACATCGACCCTCAGTGCAAGCCTCGCCTTCAGAAGCAACTTCCCGTTCCGAGATCTTTTCAACGACTACATCCTGAAGATGCGGCAGTTCGGCATCATAAGCAAAATGACGCAACACTTCCATCCAGAGTTGAAGGCGGCATTTGTGAAATGTCCTGAATCTGATGAATTTGAACTGATAGATGTTACCCAGGGTCTCGGATACGAACATCTTAGTCTCGTGTACTCCTTGCTGTTGGCTGGCATATGTTTCTCCGTGATGCTTCTTGTCTGCGAGATCATCATGAAGCGAAAGGCGCAGCTACTAAGTCCAAGGGCTCGCCGTGCTTAGCAGGCGTCTGATAGCATCCGATGCCCACAAAGATGCGTTACCCACCATGCTAGTTATAGTCGTGAAGACGTGCTGCACGTGAAACAACTGAGGTATGCATCTTTTAACCAAACGTTATCGCTGACTTCTCAGCTGATATGTGCTATGCTTGTAGTTCGGATGGACGTAACTTACAGGACAGCTGTACACACAAATATTGCACTTCTATTGTCAGACATCGCGATTTTATCTGCCGCTCCAAGTGTCATCATGTTTCAGCATGATTTGATAAATCAGTGCGCAGTGCATCATAACCGTAGGAAAGGAGCCTGGTGACATGTTGACTATTTCTCACGATTGTATCCATGGGTCCTATGCGCATATGACAAATACACCAAAATTACTCGTTTTTGTGGTGCACGAGATGCTCGAGATGTCTTTGGGAAAGACGTGCGCTCATGGACGAGAGAGAGAGAGAGAGAGAGAGAGAGAGAGAGAGAGAGAGAGAGAGAGAGAGAGAGAGAAAAAAAAAATATATATATATATATATATATATATATATATATATATATATATATATATATATATATATATATATATATATATATATATATATATATATATATATATATATATATATATATATATATATATATATATATATATATATATATATATATATATATATATATATATATATATATATATATATATATATATATATATATATATATATATATATATATAGAGAGAGAGAGAGAGAGAGAGAGAGAGAGAGAAAAAAGAGAGAGAGAGAGAGAGAGAGAGAGAGAGAGAGAGAGAGAGAGAGAGAGAGAGAGAGAAAGAGAGAGAGAGAGAGAGAGAGAGGAAGAGAGAAGGAGAAATACAGAGATAGGAATAGAGAACGGTTAGAGAGAATATACAAACGTGGTATTAATGGAATTGAGAGATATCGGATGCTTGTCAGGACAATGCCATTAATCGATTGCCTGTTCCGGCAGGAAAATACGTTATAACGAGATTGGCCGACTTGGTCTGTGGCAGGAGGTCTGTGAACTGGACTTCTCTCCTTTGTTCGGATCCATTCTAAGGGCGCAACCAGGACTTTCTTAAGGGGACCGGGCCGCCGCCCCCACCCTCTCCCCCATGGCTAAGCGTCTGATTCATGCAACAAGTGGAATGTCCTCGGCACTTCCATTAATTAGATGTATACTGCCACGTCCATTTGCCACCTGGCAGCCTGGCCGACCACCGCCATCTGCACAAAGTTGTTGTGCTGCCGCGCTTCACTCCCACTAGCCGTCGTCATGGAAACACACTTTGTGTAGCCTCTACCCAGGAGTATGCTCCATCCAACACATCCAACACACTTCCCACTATAACGAACTTCCCACTTCCCACTCGCACGGCCACTAGCCCATGGGAGCGAACGTGACAAGGCGAAAAGCAAAAGATGGCGTTCAAATGAGCCTGAAGCCTATTATCTACTCAGAGAAGCTCAACATAACGGTGGAAGCTGGCCTACAAAAGATAAATCGCATACCGAGGCATAATTAAGTTCTATATGTCCTGCGGATAATCACGGAAATCAGCCCCCTACCATTCCTTTCAGATTTTTCCGAGATAGCGGCGGGAATGAATAGATGCAGAGGTACCGAGTTTCCAGGAGCTTATTATACGTCTGCGTTGTATATTTTGTCGAAATTTCAGATCCAGATCATGAAAGGTCATTGAGCTGGAATGGGTCAAAGGGAGTGATGTTTTGAAACATTAAAAGTGCCTCAATCAGAGTAGTTGCAACGCATAAACACCAATCTCAGAGCATGTTGTCCGTTTATCAAGACGAACAAACCCCTATTTATACATGTTAACTAACATCGAGGTTACTGACCCGAGGTCAGGTAAATATCCCCATGTTTTGCCATATTCAGTGGGGAAAATTCAATTTGGAGATGATTTGTCACGCTGAAGATCATAAAGAGCAGGGAATAAGTATTCTGGGTTCATCTGCATGATAAATGTAAATGGCATTAGGTAAGGTCACTTGTCATGTATATTCTGCATGATGCAATCCTGTACAAAATGCTGCTGTTCTTTGCCAAGTGATATCTGAATTCAGTTTCAGCGCCGCCTAAGCCGTGCAACATGGCACTCGATGACAAATGAATGACCGGAGATGACCTGACCTCACGTAGGCTGACCTGATTTTACTTGATTTGACCTTTCTTTAGAATTACTTCCCAAGCGGTGCACACTGGATGAAACGGAAAGGCTGAAAAGATCGGATGATCATTGCGTGCATTGTCCCAGCGTGACCTGAGGTCAAGTCACGTGGTAAGAAGCTGGACAGTTTACAAAGATGCTTCAGTATCATACCCTTGAAACACAATTTTGCATTCCAAAAATGATGTTCCAGACGTGTTCCAGCTTGAACGTACTTGACCTGACCATATGGCGTGACCTGATCTGACCTTATGGTTTCCGGATGCCAATCAGATACAAATATTTTACTTCACTGGTTCTGTTGAAGGATCCGAGATATATAAAATCATATTTTTCAGATCATTCTCTAAGGTAGAAGTCACGCCACTGGGTTGACATGCTATGACCTTAAGCGACCTCAGCACGGCGGAAAATGGAAAAATGAGATGTGATAGAGCTCCAGACTACATTGGCTTGCCAATGACGTATTCCGAAGCTGGTTTTCAAACCTTATTCTGACCTAGTCTGACCTATCCTTTCTGGACCCTTTTTCACTATGATTAATATACGTGTCTATTCATCTATGTTAACTCTTGAAAAATGACGTCGAAAGAATACAAGCTCTGTCTTTCTAATAATTTCCAGAGACTTTAGCCAGGATCCGTATTTTGAAACACTACCACCTTGGTGATATCTTTGCTAGTCAAAATGCAAATCTCAGGTATGCTTTGAGTTCCCATGACCAGAATTTTCAAACGATGTTCTGCATTTCTTCCCAGCATGCTTGGATCGGAAATTAGAGGGGGCTTTCAAGAGCCCCCAACCCCGACCAACATCCTCACCTCACCCACCCCAACCCCACCCCCGGCCCGGCAACCGGCAAGGGAAAACACATAGGTGCTGATGGACCGATCAAGGTGGTGTAGCGTCTCGTGAAGAATGTCGTTCCGAGACTTTGGGTGCAGAATCGACCAAATCGTAATCCTTTGCTGGACACACGCATTACTGGGCACACGCAACCCGACCCCATGACAGCGATGCATTACACAATATATTATTGACTCAACATCAATGCCATCGGTGTTCGTCCGCGGAGTGCATTGGCGGAGGCGGAAGGCTATGGATTTCAATGTATTTGCAAATGTCTTAGGTTTGAATTTGTCTCCTGAAGTAAACGTCGTGCATACCTTTGACGGCTTCCAAAATTGAAATAGCTGAAAAGAGAGCGCCTCGTATTTAATCAACAGAACGGAAGGTACTGTGGGACTTCTTTGCAAATGGTTCTCTCTATACGACATGAAGTGGGCTGTTATGCAACGCAGAATTGTGTACTAGAAACCTGCCCTCGCAATGTTCTAGTAGCGGACATTGGCAACAGTATGCCATTGCTAAGCAAACGAACTGTCTAATACGTTCTGCCTAAATGTACTGCAGGGTAAAACAACATGTAGGTAGGTCAGACCGCACTCAACGTGTCCTCTGCAACCCCGACCGGTCACCAGTCATTTGCGTGTGATATACACTTCTCCATTGACGAGTTTTCAATCCTGTCCCAATATAATTCGATCCTCGATCTCCGTATTATGCGTCTCTGGGCATACATCAACAGCGCCCAGCCTAAATATTATGGCATCATCATTTCCGTTAAAAACTCGTACAACAGGCTGTGCTCGCCTGAGGAAGTGAAAAATGAACCCGATCGTGCCTCATTTTGCATCCGTGTGTTTTCAAGTTACTGTATGAATGATATGTAACTTTGTGTTCTTGTATCGCCTTTGTTTTACCGTGTTCTGCTCCTGAAGATATTACACAATGGAACGAAACGTTGTGCTTAGACAATATAGTCATAGGAAAATCTTACCATCTATATATCTCCATTAGCCACATACGTATATATATACATATATATGTGTGTGTATGTATATGTATGTAAATTAATCTTTATTGATGCCACTATGCCCCTGTGAGATGGTGACATAAAGTTCATTCCAATGCACGATGTGGTAGCAATACATTTTACTCTTAGACGCTTTCATGTCACCCTATGTCCTTTCATCCTTTAGTTACGTCATGCACCTAGAATGTCGTGTAAAATCTTTATTGGCCGAACAATGGCTCGGCGAAGCCGCCGCCCGGGTAACCAGACAAATGTACGTAAAGCAAATGTGCGTATGGGAGATGTACGTACGGATATGAATGCAAGCAGATGTATGTAAGCATAGATGCACGCATGAAAAATGTACTTAAATGCAATTGTACGAAAACTCAAAATTACCGAAGCGCAAAAGTGCGTTCTACGCTTACGTACGTCTGTCATACGTACTTTTACGCATACGTGCCTGCTGTCTACGTTCAAAGGGCCAGATCAGAAAACGGTCCTCCCCTGAACGGCGGCCTACTCCACGGGGTATCCTTTGAAGGATACCCCCGTGAAAGCTACAAGGAACTGAAAGATAGCTCTATAAATCGACTGAGGAGGTGTCCTAAGCGTTTAGCTTAGGACACCTCCTCAGTCTTTCCTGCAGCTCTTCAGAAGAGCTGCAGGAGTCTTCTGAATTATACGTCAAACTTTGGATCGACTCACCTCGCTTGCATACAGAACAAATAATTACGGTTCCAGATGGGGAGGGGGTGTAAAATGATAGTTATAACTCACATCATTGTGACAACGTGTTCATCTGACGCTTTGCTCCCATTGTCTACCCCCCCTTGCTTCAAGTGTATTTTAAAAGGGTCGCGACCCAGGTGGCAGCAGACGGCTGGCCTAGCCTCAGGCCGCACGTCCGTGGCATGGATAACGGTTGGAATTGGGACGGAGTGCTAGGAACGGGAGAGATAGATCAAGCGTAAAGGTAAGGAAATTCAATCGCACAGCACACCACGGGTCAGGCGTTGGCGAGGGCGGCGAAGAGCGGAGACCACGCGCTGGCGTGGCGCGCAGGAAACTGTGACCTGACATGACCTCACAAAACATGTTATTAATAGCTGCGAGAAGGACGCCCAGATGGCGCCAAAGATGTAAAGAGGTTCTGTTTGAAGGTTCGGAAGTTTCCCACGAAAACCTTTGTGGATCGGATTGAATCACCCCATCCCCTTCACTGGCGAGAGTTACTACATTTGCTCATCGATCTATCTTCCGCACTGTTTTGAGGCAAGCATTTTATGGTAATAACTACAAATGTGTGCCATTGATGCAATAATTGTTTCGAGATCGGCCAACCATTCTAGGCGAAATTAGCGGCCGCCTCTTATTGCGAGTGAAGACGGAGGCAGGGTTGCAAAAACCCGCGAACTCGCAAACCCGGGTTTGCGTGACAGTTTTTGTATTTTTCCCTACGAAAGTGACAGAACAGAGCGACGGCGACGTGTTTATTAACTGCGTAGCATCGTGCAAAAATAATTTCGCCAGAAATGTAGCCTCTTGACACCACCAGAAAAAAACGATTTGACATGACTACATTCGCGTGTTTAAAGAGTTTTATAGAATCCGTCAACACATTTCAAACATCTTCAGAGCTTCCTTTTTATACCAGGTTTTGATACCAGATCTGCGAACTTTCGTGACAATTGTCATGCCCGTTGGAAATTCCCATTGGCAATCGAGAGAGTTTGCGAAATTTTGCCAGGAGTTTGCAGAATTTTGTCACGGCGTGACTCGCTGCGGAAGTTTTCCTATGACGCGGAGGTGTGGGTAATTCTTCGGACAGTAAATATTATATTTGAAGGGCCTTTTTTATTCATAGTTGTTGAGGAACAGTGCTGGTGATGGAGAAGGGTGCGGGAAAAGTGAAAAGGGTAACACCATCAAGGCTGAAAAGACAGTGCAAGTACTGGAAGTCTTGTCAGTACAGGGGACAGCAGCGATCATTTAAAGTTCACTTTAAAGCTGTGCACCCAGGCAAAGAAGTTGAGTTTGCGGATAAAGACAAGGCATTTGGCCCTGAAGGGCGTTGGTCATGCTGGGTGAAGAGACCTGTGGAGGATGTGGAGAAGCCAAGGCAACAACAGCAGTGCATGGATACAAGTAAGCTTATTAATACATATTATTAACTATTAAGTGAGGGTAATCATGGGACAGTTGCCACATAACGATATGCCAAATGTCACCTTAGGATCTAGGAATTTAGTAGGGAAAGGTGGGTATTTTGGGTATTCATTTAGCAGGTGACACACATTGGGAAATGTCACATTTATTGATTTCCCAAGGTGGGGCTAAAACCTAACATAACCTGACCTAACCTAACCTAAACTGACCTAACCTAACCCCTAACCTAACCTAAAGCGTACCCTAAACCTCCTAATCTCGGTAAATTTTCCCAAGATGTGAACATTTCCCAATGTGATGCCTGCTAAATGAATACCTTTGGGTATTCATTTAGCAGGCATCACACATTGGGAAATGTGCACATCTTGGGAAATTTTTACCAAAGATTAATGGGTTTAGGGTAGGCTCTAGGTTAGGTCAGTTGGTATCGTACGAGCAGGTGTCACACATTGGGAAATGTCACATTTCCAAATTTCCCAAGGTGGGCCTGAAACCTAACATAACCTGACCTAACCTAACCTAACCTCATAGGCCTGGGAACAGGGGGCAGGGGGTGGCTTGCCCCCCCAACTTTGGGACCGGGGCGTCACCCCCCCCAAATTTTAGAGAATTTTAAGGCACCAAGGGGGAGAGGGCTGCAGCCCTCTCCGACTGACCCTAGATAAATCCCGACTCAGAGTCTCCAGCCTCCCGAACTTTAAAATCGTTCCCGGGCCTCTGCCTAACCTGACCTAACCTAACCTAACCTGACCTAACTAACCTAAACTGACCTAACCTAAACCCTAACCTAACCTAAAGCCTACCCTAAACCCCCTAATCTTTGGACAAATTTCCCAAGATGTCAACATTTCCCAATGGTGTGACACCTGCTAAATGAATACCCCCTAATCTTCGGTAAAATTTTCCCAAGATGTGAACATTTCCAATGTGTGATGCCTGCTAAATGAATACCTTTGGATATTCATTTAGCAGGCATCACACATGGAAATGTGCACATCTTGGGAAATTTTTTCCAAAGATTAATGGGTTTAGGGTAGGCTCTAGGTTAGGTCAGCTGGTATCATACGAGCAGGTGTCACACATTGGGAACTGTCACATTGATTGATTTCCCAAGGTGGGGCTAAAACCTAACATAACCTGACCTAACCTAACCTAAACTGACCTAACCTAACCTAAACCCTAACCTAACCTAAAGCCTACCCTAAACCCCCTAATCTTCAGTAAAATTTTCCCAAGATGTGAACATTTCCCAATGTGTGATGCCCACTTGTACGATACCAGTCAGTTTAGGTTCAGTCAGGTTAGGTTAGGTTAGGTCAGGCTGGGATAGGTAGGTATTAGCCCCACCTTGGGAAGTCAATAAATGTGACATTTCCTAATGTGTGACGCCTGCTAAATGAATACTGTATTTTGTACCACTTAAGCATTAACATTGGTATTCATTTAGCAGGCATCACACATTGGGAAATGTCACATATCTTGATTTTCCAAGGTGGGGCTAAAACCTAACATAACATAACCTAACCTAACCTGACCTAAACTGACCTAACCTAAACTGTAACCTAATCTAAAGCCTACCCTAAACCCCCTAATCTTTGGACAAATTTCCCAAGATGTGAACATTTCCCAAAGGTGTGACGCCTGCTAAATGATTACCTTAATATTACCTAGCTGGGAAATGTTCATGTGTATCTTGTAATACATTTATGAACATACAGTTCAACATACAGGCGCGGTGTGCGAGTGTTTCGTGTGCCCACTATGGTGGTGTCGGATGAACATAAACATGTATTTTTTGTGTGGCTTGCTTGTGCGTTTCTCTATTGTTACAGTGTCTTGCTGATTGTGGAAGTGAGTTCCAGGTGCGGATGGCTCCGTGAGTAAACCGCTTATGCGTGGTGGCGAGGCGCGGTGTGCGAGTGTTTCGTGTGTCCACTATGGTGGTGTCGGATGAAGACGAAGTGCGTGTTTTCCAGGCGGAAACTTCATGTCTGCGTGATATAAGTTATTTGTTCAATTGTGGCCCGTCGTCGATGTGGATGAATTTGTGGATTGCGCTGCAGTCATGGATCGGAATGAGCTTGTCAAAGCGACCAACCCAAAGCCTGTCGAGCGGGAGTGGCATGTTCGTTCTTTTCAAGCCAGTGGCAATGCGCACTCGTATTTCGCACTGTTCATAGTATGATATCAGTTCATCTATAATATGAATCCGTAAAGATGTCCGCAGACCTGGTGATGGAAGAGAGGCCAATCAGAAGCTTGCCTGTCCACTGACTGCATGGAGTTATTGGTTGTCAAGTTTGAGCGCTATTTTTGCGACCTATATGGCACGATATCAATTTCGGGCAAATGGGTATACAATTGTGGAACTGGTGACATATCAAACATTATTGGAGGTGACCTCACTATACCTGCAATACCTCGGTGAGATGAAATGACCTGACCTTTAAATGTTCACATATCATTTCAAATTTATTCCTGGAAAGGTGTACCAATGTCGCGGTGCTGCGCGCCACCGTTTTTTTTTCGTTAACCCAGAAAAACCTTAGAGGGGGGGGGTCAAACATCCCGCCCCCAGCAGGGCGCGGGTTAAATACACAATTTCAATTTCCTGTTTAACCCGGCAGGCGGTGGGCCTCTCAGCCACCTTCCAGGCGGTTGGGGGGCATTGTTTTTGCCCCCCCTTTACTTTTTCACGATATCTCCTAAACGCTTGGCAATAGCGACACGAAATTTTGCACACGGTAAGATGAATATCTAGGGCATGCATGTGTCAAATTTTGAGTGTGTACTAGGTCAGGTCAGGTCACAGTAAGGTCAAAGGTCAAATTATAGGATGATTATTTTATCCAAGTGCAACCGATGCTTATAAATCAGGCAAACCTTTAAAATGTCTAAGACATACCTTTACAGTGTTACCCAGAGGTCTTAGTTTAAATTTTGCTTGACCCAACCTGACCTGACCTGGCCTAACTTACCTGACTGAATCAGTTTCGGCGAAGAAAGTTGTTATGGATATCGTTAGAACATCACTGTGACCTGACCTGACCTCAGATGTGCCTGAAATTTTGTACACGTATGCGCTAGGTATTCATTTGAAGCTATGCCAAGTTTCGCGTTGCTATCTCAAAGCATTTCGGAGTTGTCGTGAAAAAAGTAAAGGGGGGGGGGCAAAAAAATGCCCCCCCCCCACCGCCTGAAGGGTTAAGATTCCGCGTGACAGATTTTGGGGTGATGACAAAAGTTTGTGACAGTCTGATCACTTTTTGCAGCCCTGGACGGAGGTCCCAAATTATAACTCGAATGTTTCACAAATGGATAGATCCACTCTACGTTACACAGGCTGGCTAGTGGAAACCGCGTCCGGTTTAATAGCAATCCGTGGTACCGGTGTAACTACCGTTGATTCCAAAGACACATTTGTGCTGGGCAGTAAGCAGACTTGTGCTCGACTCGAGTTGAATCGAGAATCGACTCATGAATCAATCGTTTTTGGATGAGTCGTGAGTTGAATCGATTCTTTTCCCAAAAACATATCTTGAGTCGCGAGTTGAATCACATCTTTCTTTTTTTAAATGAGTTGAATCACGAGTCAATCATTTGAATCACAATGAGTCATCTGAGTCTTGCGACTCAAATGCAAGTTATGAACAAATGATATAAAGCATGTATCTTTGTAAATAGTATGCCATGACACAAGGTAGGGAGTAAAAACACAGTATAATTATTAATACTTAGCATTACGATTGTCAACTTATCAGCTGCCAGTGAGCAAGAATGAGGTGTACTTAAGTTATTTACCAAAAACGGATAACAATAACTACAAAAAAAGTGTTAATGCTAAGCTTGGTATTCACAATCAGTATCATGCATGAGTTAATTCTAGTGCCAGAAACACAACACAGAAATGGGATGTGATTGTGAAAAATAATAGGGAACTGAAACGACCATGCACTTTTTTTGGAACAGGCATTTGCACTGAATGAATTGCGTCGGTTTGTGTGACAAATAACAAACCCAAGTTACCTTTACAAGAAGATATATCAAAATTTTCCTTCAAGCCCGCATGACGTCATTCGAAGTAAAAAATAAAAATATGGTAGAAATTTGGTTGCAGAACTTTTCTCAAATCATACGCAATGGTCACTTTAATTTGCTTCCTAGCAAATATATTTGTATTCCGCTCACCAGGTGAGTTATAATCTTTTCCCATTCTTTCCAGTGAGCGTTTGTTCCGACACATTTTATTCTCATGCATAGACAAGGTCGGATTTGTGCATTGTAATCCGGCGTTTGGAGAGGAATATTTTGTAGTCATCCAGTATGGAGAATATTTGTATTCAAACCTTATGCATGGTAACTCAACTTGCACCCATTTCAGTGAATTTTGAGCACTTTTCCTTGATCACAGCAGTTCGTTGTCAAAAGTTAATAACTTAGGAACTTCAACTTCCAGATGAAAAAACAACAAATAATTTTCTGGAAAGGATAATGTTCAGGATCCCCAAAATCTAGGATCAGCCTATTTTTCCAAACATTTACCTACCTACCCACATTGACATACAACGGTTGTTGAAAACAGTTTTTCCAGGCCAGCTAGACCCAGGGCATGATGCATTCTTCCTTGGTGAATCTTGCATGGATTGTTGATGATACATGCATAATTGAACATTTATGTACAACACCATTGTGATCTAGGGATGCCCTCCTGAAACTTGCAACTCAACTGAAACTCTCCTGCCAATGGGGAGAAGAAGATATGGAGCACTTAGCGCTCCCTTGACTGTCCTTTCTTCCGCTCTTGAACGAGGGTGACAACTTGAACATGTAAAATGGATGGTAGAGGGAGCCTACCAATATCAGGAACAAGCCCTTTATTTTGGAGGCACTTGATGGTGAGCCTGCCGGAAATGGCACATTTTTGGGCAGGACGATTATTACTGGGTCATTTAGGATACCCTTTGATGAAGCTAAAGAATAGGTCTTTCAATTATAATACGTCAAAGTACCCTATATTGCCATAAAATATGCAAGATAGCGTAGAGAAAGTCGGTAAAATTGGGTGTAAACCAATGGTGAAGGGAAACCTTCAAGCCTGCTACCAAACAAACTTCGTGGGGGCAACAGACCAACGCAATCATATTCTGTGCAGATACCTATTGCAGTGCAGAACCTGGGTGCCATGTTGCAGTCAGGTGATGTGTGTCAAGTATATGATTCAGGTTGTGTGTCTCATTGCTTTGCATATGCATTGACAACCATTCATCTCGTTAATCTGTTTGAGTCATTTACTTTATGCACATGCACGTTCATTTATCTGTATATTTATCCTATATATTTTTTTTTTTTTTTTTTTTTTTTTTTTTTTTTTTTTTTTTTTTTTTTTTTTTTTTTTTTTTTTTTTTTTTTTTTTTTTTTTTTTTTTTTTTTTTTTTTTTTTTTTTTTTTTTTTTTTTTTTTTTTTTTTTTTTTTTTTTTTTTTTTTTTTTTTTTTTTTTTTTTTTTTTTTTTTTTTTTTTTTTTTTTTTTTTTTTTTTTTTTTTTTTTTTTTTTTTTTTTTTTTTTTTTTTTTTTTTTTTTTTTTTTTTTTTTTTTTTTTTTTTTTTTTTTTTTTTTTTTTTTTTTTTTTTTTTTTTTTTTTTTTTTTTTTTTTTTTTTAAAAAAGTAAGTGGGTGGTTTGAACATTGAGCGACGACATGCTGGTCTTCCTGGAAATACGTCTGGCTCCGTAGCTCCTCGTTGACGACGGTGTCAACACCAGAAGGTCAAGGCGTGCTTCACATTGAAAACAAAATACATTTTTAGTGCTTGCTGCAGGAGCGCTTCCGCACAGCGGAGAGTCGGAAACTAGGGGTTCTCAGCTTTACCACGGGTGGCGGCACCGTCGGCTGCCGCTGCTGCCACCTTCCTCTGCGGACCATGCGTCGCCAGCTGATGGCGGTGGCCCGGGGCAGTCAGGTCAGAAGGGCGGCACCGCAGTCAGCTGCTGCAGCTGGCGTCAGGTCAGAGGGGCGGCACCGCAGTCAGCTGCTGCAGCTGGCCGTCAGGTCAGGTCAGAAGGGCGGCACCGCAGTCAGCTGCTGCAGCTGGCGTCAGGTCAGAAGGGCGGCACCGCAGTCAGCTGCTGCAGCTGGCGTCAGGTCAGAGGGGCGGCACCGCAGTCAGCTGCTGCAGCTGGCGTCAGGTCAGAGGGGCGGCACCGCAGTCAGCTGCTGCAGCTGGCGTCAGGTCAGAGGGACGGCACCGCAGTCAGCTGCTGCAGCTGGCGTCAGGTCAGAGGGGCGGCACCACAGTCAGCTGCTGCAGCTGGCGTCAGGCGGGCGTACGGCGCGACTCGCCGGTCAGATGCGGCCCGCTCCATCACGCCCCGCAGCACCGGCACCACCAGCGCTGGCCATCACCGCCACCACCATTGCCATCGTCATCATCTTCACCGCTGGCGACGCCATCACGCTCCCGGGATGTGGAGTGTCTCGAGACCTGGCTGGCGCCGACACCAGGGACGCCATGGTGACCAGTTTGCGGTAGATACGTCAACGGTGTGCAAGGCGACTGTACCCATAGGCGGAAATTCAACAAATTATGGAGGGGGGATGCACGGAGGAAGCTGGATAACTCAAATCGGCTTGGAGCCGCATCCCATAGTATGCCGTGTTAAAACTTTAACACTCGCACGTCCGGCGGTCCGCGCCAACTTCGCATGTCCGGGGGGGGCAGATGTCTGCCCCCCTAAGATCTCCAGAACTATGCTAGGTAGCGACAAACGGAAAACGGTGTTGGATAGCTGGTGACAAGCTCTATCGAAAGTATTTCGGTCATTTTCTCGCTCAGGTCAATATTTAGGTCACTGGGTCATCATATGTCAAATTCGACCAGATCGGATGGGACCCTCAGATATTGGCACATATCTCAGGATCTGTAACAGATAGAAACAAACTGCAAATGCTATTCGACAGCCCTTGAAATGTGCTATCGACATACGCTGTGTAATTTAAGGTCAGGTCAACAGATGGGTCACCGAAACTATGACCTCAGGTCAAGGTCATGGGGTAGACTAGGGAGGTCATGTAATATATCAATCGACACGTCTTGGCGATACAAGCACAATGATCGTAATTTCAGCCCTCTAGCACAATGCAGTGCGATATAATGCGCAGAAATGTGCAAGTGATTCCAGGTGGCCTCAGCTGACCTTGGTGAGGTCACTGAGCAAAAAAGTCAGCGGTGACATTGAGAATAGCTTTGAACTACACGCCATAACCGTTGGAGGTCATTCCGAGAGCAAATATGTAACCAGGAAACATTTGTATATTTTACCATAGGCCTATAATGGGGAAGCCATGGCCGCGACCTGACCTCAGGTCAATGCCAGAAAAAAACCGTGATATACATATTATAGTCCTTGATAAGATCATGACGTGATGTAAGTTTGAAATCAATCGCCCAATTATTGTGGGAGTGATGCCACTTAGAACTCCGAGGGATGTTGGGTCACTTCGCATGACCTGGTGACCTGACTTGAGATGACCCAGGGTCAAAAATTTCTGAGGATATGCGGAAAAGACCAATGAGCAGCCATGCGAGGTTTGGCCTTGCTAACCCGATTAGTATGGCGGCAAAGTAGGAAAAACCGCAGGGGGCAGATATCCTCCCCACCCCCCCGGACGTGCGCGGGTTAAATGATTGCGGACACACTAGCCCTGAGGGGACCGAAAACCGTTCAAAACATACAAAGTTCCATACCTGCTGCGTTCCACGACAGAACAACCAATGCACTTCACCATGTAAATTTTGATTGAGACCCAAATTTGTTAACAGGGTAGTCTTTGGCCCTGAATACGGTTGTGCAAATTTCAGCCAGATTCAACGAACGGTTTTTGGGCTTATTGCCTCCGGCATTATTTTTAGGTCAATAACATGAGTTGCCTTCACGATGGATATCTCATCAATAAAGGCGAAAAGGGTGGCAAATGCTATGCATTTCAGAAGAAAAAGGATCAACTGAAGCATTCCCGAAATAAAATATCAGTATTTCCTACATTTGAACTAGAGACCTTATGGCCTCGTGACCTCCAGTGACCCATAGCCCATCAAAATTGACAAATTTGACGGCGGAAATAAAAGTGGGCATGATTTCGCTCACCAAACACAAATTTGAAAAATGCGTTCTTTTTATAAATATCCGATATAGCCGTTCACTCTTCATGACTTTTTCGATTTTGCGTTTTCCGGGTAGGACGAATTTCGTGTAATCTTTCTTCCATTGGAAAGCTACATGAGGTAGCACAATGACACACGGACATATGATTGGAAAACGTTTTCCTAAGAAAAAGCATTCATACCTTTTTAAGGTAGATCTTATAGTCTCCCTTAAAAACCATACCAAATTTCAAGGTCACTAATTACCGGTAGGTCACCCATGGGTTAATATCCATGATATTAGCAACGCATTCGCATTTGCATTTAGCATCCTATTCGCATACACTCCGATTTCGTTCCTTTTTTCAGCATATGGTCTTTGTCGCTTGCAAAAGTAAGGCAAACAGCAATTATTCAGTACGATGAGCAGTTCGATCTCCAGAGGTCAAGAAATGTCATTTGGATCGAGAACGGGGTACCGCATAAAATCAAAGTATTTCACTTAGATGAATGATTCCAACGCCTAGATGTCCGCTGTCCATCAAAGATGCAGTACATCGAATTACATGACCTGCAATGTCATAGTTTGACCTCAGGTCACCAAAGTTGGTTTTACTCATGCATAATATCTATGCACGGGGTACTGAATAAAATCATGGTGAAACATTGGATATATCTAATATTTGCAGGTAATAGTCCATATAACACATACATAGAGCACATCGATCAAAATGTCCCGTCATGGTCACCGACTCAGTACCGTTCGCAAACAAAATCCAAAAATAGCAATTATGCCAAATTATTGTGTACCCGATAACATCCGTAATATTTTACCTGACACCACCACGAAATAACACCCAGGCATTGGGTATGGTTCATGGATGCAGCACAATGAAGCGTTTGATCTACAATCTCAAAGTTTGACTTACGTTCACAAATATTGTTTTGACCTTGCACTATTGTCTTGTACGGGGTACCGAATAATACCTTCCTAAATACATTCATCAGATGAAAATTAGCGCCGAATAATCTCCCATCGGGCAAGAAAGCAGCACATCCAAGCATGTCACCTTCAAGGTCACCACTTGACCTCCGGTCAACGAATACTTTAACATTACACACTATGGGAAAATTACGAGGTACGGAAAAACATCTTCCTGAATGCATTTATCGGATGGATATTAGCGTCGAATAATCACCCACCGAGCAAGAAAGTAGAACATCCAAGCATGGGACCTTCAAGGTCAGCGTTGGACCTCAAGTCAGGTTTGAAGAAATTCAGAACATGAAAGT
The DNA here is from genome assembly GCA_034440615.1 of Ashinkailepas kermadecensis. Classification (NCBI taxonomy): domain Eukaryota; kingdom Metazoa; phylum Arthropoda; class Thecostraca; family Neolepadidae; genus Ashinkailepas; species Ashinkailepas kermadecensis. The sequence goes on along the minus strand of JAOTOM010003649.1, from coordinate 144,402 downwards.
AGTCCACTGGGGTACCGTATGTGGGCCAAACGAAGCATTGAATGTGTACTATCTCAACACTGATGCATGCACTATAAACACAAGAAGCAGCACACGGCGTGACCTGACCTCTATCGATGACGCATTTCATCAGGTAGCAATGGCATCCCATTCAGCAACGCATTCAGAAAGGCATTCACCAATATCCTCCGATTCGTCCGAAAATTTGACACAACCTTCGCACAACCCGCATATGCCCCACGAAAGGATTTTTTTTCTGCGACGTATCCTTTCGCCTACAGAGGCCAAAGGTCAGCGATGTGAAATCTGGTGCACCGCATACCTTGCCGGTTACTAAGTTCCTTATTTGAATGATTCAAACGCTTCTGCCACCGCTATCAAGGTGGCATGCAATATACCAAGTCAACTTGTCACCCGAGGTCACCATTTGACATCAGGCCAAATACTTCAACATTGCATCCTATGGGAAAATTACGGGGTATGGAATAACACCTTCCTGAATGCATTTATCAGATGGATATTAGTGTCGAATAATCGCCCACCGAGCAGGGAAACGGCACATCCGAGCATGTGACCTTCAAGGTCAGCGTTTGACCTTAGGTCAGTTTACATGAATTTAAGAAAATGGAAGTGGTCCACTAGGGTACCGTATGTCGGCCAAAGGAAGCATTGAATGTAGACTATCTCAACATTGATGCATGCACTATCAATACAAGTAGCAGCACACTGCGTAACCTGAACTCTATCCATGACGCATTTCATCAGGTACCACTAGCATCCTATTCAGCAACGCATTCAGAAACGCATTCACCATTATCCTCCGATTCCTCTGAAATTTTGTAACAACCTTCGCAGGTTCCTGCACCACAAAACTATTTTTTGCTACGACCGACCCTTTCACCTACAGAAGCCAAAAGGTCAGCGAGGCCAAGTTGTTCATCAAATTTGTTGAAATTCAGATTCAGTGCTGCTTCTTGTATTACTAGTGCATGCATCAGTGTTGAGATAGTCTACATTCAGTGCTTCGTTTGGCACACATACGGTACCCCAGTGGACCACTTTTGACTTGGTGTGCTGTATGCCACCTTGATAGCGGTGGCACAAGCGTTTTAATCATTCAAATAAATGATTTTATCCGGCAAGCTTTACGGTAACCCAGATTTGACCTCGCTAGTCTTTTGGCCCCTGTAGGCCAAAGGGTTCGTCGAAACGTAAAAAAATAACGTGGGGCATGTAGGCTAACGAAGTTTGTGTTAAATTTTCAGACGAATCGAAAGGTATTAGCGAATGCGTTTCTGATTGTGTTGCCGAATAAAATGCTAGTGCTACCTGATGAAATGCGTCATCGATAGCGGTCAGGTCACGCAGTGTGCTGCTTCTTGTATTGATAGGCCATGCATCAGCATTTAAATAGTCTACATTCAACGCCTCGTTTGGCCCACATACGGTACCACAGTGGAACACCTTCATTTTCTGAATTTCATCAAAACTGACCTGGGGTCAAACGCTGACCTTGAAGGTCACATGCTCATATGTGCTGCTTCCTTGCTCGTGGACGATTATTCGACCCTAATATCCATCCGATAAATGTATTCAGAAAGATGTTATCCGGTACCTCGTAATTTTCCCATAGTGTGCAATGCTAAAGTATTCGTTGACCCGAGTTCAAATGGTGACCTTGAAGATGGCATGCTTGGATGTGCTGCTTTCGTGCCCGATGGGAAATTATTCGGCGCTAATGTCCATCCGATGAATGTATTTAGGAAGGTATTATTCGATACCCCGTAGATGACAATATTGCAAGGTCAAAACAATATTTTGTGAATATAGGTCAAACTTTGAGATTGTAGATCAAACGCTTGCATGTGTTGCATCCGTGATCAACACAATCCGTACCCAATGTCTGGGTGTTATTTCGTGGTGCCACGTCAAATATTGCGGATGTTATCGGGTACACAAGAATTTGGCATATTTGTTAATTTTGGGAATTTTTTGCGAACGCTAAGTGAGTCGGTGACCATGACGGGACATTTTGATCGATGTGCCCTATGTACGTGCTATGTAGACTATTACCTGCAAAAAATTAGGCATATCCAATGTGTCACGAGGATTGTATTTGGTACCCCGTAAATAGATATAGTGCATGAGTAAAACCAACTTTGGTGAACTGAGGTCAAACTATGACATTAAATGTCATGTAATTCGACGTGCTGCATTTTAGATGGACACGGAGATCTAGGCGTTCAAATCATTCATCTAAGTGAAATACTTTGAATTGTATGCGGTACCTCGTTTTCGACCCGAATGATCTTTCTTGACCTCTGGAGATTGAACTGCACGTCCTACTGAATAATTGTGGTTTGCATTGCTTTTGCAAGCGACAAAGATCATATCCTGAAAAAAAAATGACGATATCGGAGAGTATGCGAATAGCATGCTGAATGCAAATGCGAATGCGTTGCTAATATCATGGACATCATGGGTTATTTAAAAGTAGCGACGCAATTTTACTTCGGAGCAGCTGATATGTATTGAAGAACATCATACATGGAATCAACACAACACGACCCTATTAAATCAAGTTCTATTACCTACATATTGACTCTGGCGATGGCGGTAGGTATGTGCTGATAACAAACATGAGGATCACTGTGTCCCCGATCAAGTGTTAGGCAGGTTTATCAGTTTGTGCGAAAGAAAAGGCACTGGGTCTTTGTGGACTGCTGATGACTATGTGTTCAAGGCAAATATATGCCGAGGTGTTGGTCTCGCGTATGTCTCCCCCCCCCACCCCCCACCCCATCCGTAATCCGTACATATATCCGTAATCTCCATCCGTACATAGCTCAATACTCTCCAGCCTGGTGGCTGTTCCGATGGAAATAAAGGCGCCGGCGATGATGCCGGCGGACACTACAAACACTACAAACAATGGTGATAGTCACTGTGTCGATCTTTATACTCGCCATACAAAGCGAATAACAAGAAAAAATGTTGCTGAAGTATCGGTAAGCCAGATTGAAACAGTGAGCGATCCTCACATTACTAGAGGTATGGCTTTGTGTATGAACATTCCAAGTATACATTTTTTCCGAACTATTTTTTTTGTAATGTCTCCGATTTTTTTTCACAATCAGAGTTACAAAAGAAAAGCATACAGCAAAGAGAAGTTTGATGCAAAGAAAAGTCAGACCTCTGGCAGGCGTAGAAGAACAAAAGAAGTCAAAATCGACAAATATGTAAAATTCATGTTGCGAAAATGCTTGAACTCAAAATTGACTTTCCATCAAAGAAAATATGTGTCGTTGGCTGCTGGCTATATCTGTTCAGAAGTCACTGAAATATGCCATACTCAAAGACGTACAAATTGCTGAATGCACATACAATTTCAAAGTTAACTCGTTAACTTGCGTTAATCCGATCAAAATTAACTCGAACTTCCGGTCAGATAGCACACCCATCTCTGGAGGGGGGGGTTAATAAATGCCCTCCCCCTCTAATCTCCAAATTAAGTGTCGCACGGACACGAAAGAGGTGTCATCGGAAAGGGTTCGAAGAGTAGAGTCGGAAACCACACACAATTGTATCGCCTCCATAAGTGGCGTCACTAGGGTGTCTATTTGATCACGACTGACATTTTGTTTTTGGCTCTGGAGAGTTCATCTTAGGGGCGATTAAAAAAAAATATTTAGAATCAGAAAAGTAAGGCAAAATTGAACATGACCCTAAAATGTTTGCCCACCCGCAAATCAACATTTTATGTTTTTGATCTTTTAAAAATTTTGAGTTTTCCATTTTCGTTCCTTGTTCTTTTTCTAATGGGTAAAACGGACCGCAAAACGTTGTTCGAAGTCATCTTGTCCTCATAAAATTCTTACTTTAGCCAGAATCTTTGATTTTATCCATAATTGGCAAATATGCAACACTAATACGTCATCAAAAACGATAAAAGGGATAAGTTCCTCAGGTGCATTTCGTTCCATCCCTAAAAGTAAGCAAACGCTGAACGTTTTATTCTGCTATCTTTATCCGTTAAAGCCTTACGACTGGTTGAACTTTTTTGGAGGTGACCTCACTTGACCTTCAATAACTCGTTGACCGTACTTGACCTAACCTCAACATTTTCACATAACATGCCAAATTGACGTGGGGAAAATGTGAAGACTTTCGGTGCCCCGGCGCGTGCCTTTTTTTTTTAGTTATCTGCGGAAGTTTTCAGGGGTGGGAAATACCCCGTACTTTGTACTTTCAACAAACATCCCCTCTCCACAAGACAACGAGTGACAGTCCTGCCGCCTCCATATCGACGTTTCACATCGTCTATATTCAGCATGGCAGCTGTCCCGTCTCGCCGTCACGGCTTTACCGGTGGGACCCTGTGGTACATCAGTTGGCTGCCATATTCCCCTGCGAAGGCTGCCCGTCACAGTCGGGTGGCGCGGCTGCCATATCGATCACGGCTGCCATATTGACCACTGCCGATGGTCACGACCAGCCGCGGTGTATGGGCCACGGCTGCCATATTGACCACTGCCGATGGTCCCGACCAGCCGCGGTGTATGGTCACGGCTGCCATACTGACCACTACCAGAGGTCACGACCAGCCGCGGTGTATGGGCCACGGCTGCCATATTGACCACTGCCGATGGTCCCGACCAGCCGCGGTGTATGGTCACGGCTGCCATACTGACCACTACCAGAGGTCACGACCAGCCGCGGTGTATGGGCCACGGCTGGCCATGACCACTGCCGGTGGTCATGACCAGCCGTGGTGTATGGTCACGGCTGCCATATTGACTACTGCCGGTGGTCACGACCAGCCGCGGTGTATGGGCCACGGCTGCCATATTGACCACTGCCGGTGAGCACGACCAGCCGTGGTATATGGTCACGGCTGCCATATTGACCACTACCAGAGGTCACGGCCAGCCGCGGAGCATGGTCATGGCTGCCATATTGACCACTGCCGATGGTCACGACCATCTGCAGTGTATGGGCCACGACTGCCATATTGAACACTGGTGAACACCGGTGGCCGCCTTCTATGGTCACGGCTGTTATATTGACCACTACAGGTGGTCACGACCAGCCGCGGTGTATGGTCACGGCTGCCATATTGGTCACTGTAAGTGGTCACGACCACCGGTGGCCGCCTTGTACGGTCACGGCTGGCGTCGTCGCTCCATTGTCAAACAACCAAATGGCGTCGTTGCTCCGTTTGATAACGTTCATGACGAAACCGTTCTTGGTGAAAGCTGCATACAAGAAATTCATGTGTGTGTGGGGGGGGGAGGTAAAAGTGCGATTTGCTGAAAGCTTGCACCAACTAACGACGCTGAATGCCACCTGCCCAACGTTCATAGGTGTGGCCTGGAAAACGTAGCATGCATTTATATGTGGATTGTCACGATGACACATGAGGCGCTCTGCCTGTATTGATCGAACCTGGCACACAATTTCGTATTGCGAACTGGTTCATTATTTAAATTTTCCGTGTCGAATTTCCCAGCCTGCTCCCCCTGTCTGACGACCCTGTCCTTGTCACTGTTGCTGGTGCACTGTAGGTCCATTCTGTGGCCATGTTGACGCCCATTCACGCTCGAACCGCTTCTTAAGTGGCAGGCGTGACCTCTCTTTGCACGGCTCAACACATTAGTAGCTCTATTTGAACGGCTTCAAAGCACATTATGTCAAAATTGACTGCGCCGAGTAGTGTGGCGGCGAGTAGTCGCACCTGATGGCAATTGGAAACTGGTCGCCAGTTGGCCACTGCACCGGGTGAGAGCGGGCTGTCGCCACGTACCCACTGCTAGTCACTGCGGCAGTGGCATCCCAAACATACCGCCTGACCGATGCAGAAAGCAGAAGAGGGGACTTGTCAAACATCACAGCAGCCGACAGTGGTGTGGAAGGGGCATCTTCACGTGACTGTGATTAAGGAGTGAGAAGCGGTTGGAGCCGTGCCAGCAGAAGACTCAGGAGGTTGCGGATTCCACAACGGCCGGCTCACAATCTCGGAAATAGCCAGGTGCTTAGCATACGCAATTGATGATGACTAAGTGGATGTGGGCGAGTGACGTGTGAGGTAAGTGACTGACCACGTTACTGGTAAACTCCGGAATCGATGCGTCCAAGATGGTTGCTCGTCGTTCTCTTGCGTTGACGGGTGTAGTATGTTGCTGTGTCCATCTGCAGGCTATCTTGGGTGCCATGCATTTGACACAACACCAGATGGAGTGCCTGGCTCACTATGCGATCAGCCAGAACATGATGCAACTCAATGTGGCGTATGAGTATCTGCCGACTGGGAAATATCCGCCCCTGAAGGATCGCGCCGCATTGATGCAGGCACTGTCCTCCAGGCACATATTCGCAGCATTTCTTGGCAAGCCACCGAGAGAAGCATTCCGAACAAGCAATGCAATTGTAAACTTCCTCTACTCCAAGGCCTCCAGCGCTATCAAAGACGTCGTCTGGGTGGTGTCGCGGGACACACCCGTCTCATCTCTAGATGTATCCACTTGGACTCTCAAGCGGAGGTGGCTTGTAGTGGCCGAGCGGGTCCCGAACACACGAGAAGGATATTTCCTAACTGGCTTTTCGCAGACTGTTACCACCGCCATGGTTTTCAACGACACGGTGGAGTTCTTCACGGGCCATAATTGGAACAACAAGCGTGCAGAGCGGCCGCTGGCGCACTGCGTCGACGGCAAGCTGACACTTCACCAGCTCGTAGTTCCCGCCGACTGGCCTCGCGGAGTCATGCAGGGCACCACTCTTAGGGTAGGGGTCATCCCGGAAGACGGCGATTCCGACGTCGCTCTCGTGAAGGACGGCAAGCTGGCAGGTGGCTTCGCCGGAGTGCTTCTGGTCTACCTGCAGCGGATCCTGCAGTTCGATATGAAGTTGCACAGGGTTCAGCCGTAAGGCAACGGCTCCGTCCATGTACTGCTTGTGGAGCAGCTGAAGCGGGCCAAGCTGGACGTCGCCGGCTCTTTGCTGTTGAACACGCCGAGCCGACACGACGTGATCGACTTCTCCACGCCGCTCTACGACGCCGCGTACGGCTACTGCATCGCGCGGCCTGCGAGCCACGCCAGCGCCGAGACCTACGTGAAGCCGTTCACCGCCACCGCCTGGACGGCCATCTCGGCGTTCGTCGTCGGCATGGCCGCCGTCCTGTGGGCAGCGGCCAAGACTGAGACGGCGGTGTTGGCGTACCGGCGGGCGGCGGCGCCACCGGCAGCGAGGCTCACGTTCGGAGGCCGACAGCAAGCTGTCCTGTCTGAGAGCAGTGGGAAGGGCGGCGCCGGAGCGGGCTCGGCGGAGCGCCAAGAGCCGCCACCCGACACCAGTCCCTCCTCCTGGCTGCTGACCGTCATCGGCGTCCTGTGTCAGCAGGGCCCCGACACGCGCTTTCGTCTGATCTCGTCGCGCACGGCGCTGGCCGCCTGCTTCCTAACGTCGTTCTTCTTCTACGCCAGCTACACGGCGGTGCTGCTGGCCTGGATGGCCATAAACCGTTCCACGCTGCCCTTCTACAGCGTTAAGGACGCCCTCAGCTCTGGCTGGAGGTTCGCTACCGCATTGAAAGGTATGGAGAATCTCATCCCAACTAGTGGCGTTCAGGAGCAACAGTATATCGCCCCAGAGGACTACAACAGAACGTTGCCGCCGTTCACGGCGGTGGCCATGTTTCCCGCAGACATGATGCTGTATCTGGGGTGTTCGCCGTGGCAAGCTACCTGCGCCGGCTGCATGTGGCCCTTGGAGACATCGACCCTCAGTGTAGGTCTCGCCTTCAGAAGCAACTTCCCGTTCGGAGATCTTTTCAACGACTACATCCTGAAGATGCGGCAGTTCGGCATGATAAGCAAAATGACGCAACACTTCCATCCAGAGTTGAAGGCGGAATTTGTGAAATGTCCTGAATCTGATGACTTTGAACTGATAGATGTTACCCAGGGTCTCGGATACCAACATCTTAGTCTCGTGTACTCTTTTCTGTTGGCTGGCATATGTTTCTCCGTGATGCTTCTTGTCTGCGAGATCGTCAAGAAGCGAAAGGCGCAGCTACAAAGTCCATGGACTCGCCGTGCTTAGCAGGCGTCTGATAGCATCCGATGCCCACAGAGATACTTTACCCACCATGCTAATTATAGTCGTGAAGACGTGCGGCACGTGAAACAACTGAGGTATGCATCTTTTAACCAAACGTTATCGTTGACCTCTCAGCTGATATGTGCTATGCTTGTAGTTCGGATGGACGTAACTTGCAGGATAGCTGAACACAAAAATGTTGCGCTTCTATTGTCAGACATCGTGATTTTATCTGCCGCTCCAAGTGTCATCATGCTTCAGCATGGTTGGGATAAATCAGTGCACAGCGCATCATAACGGTAGGAAGGAGCCTAGTGACATGTTGACTACTTCTCACGTTTGTATTTATGAGTTCTATGCGCATATGACAAATACAAGAAATTTACTCGTTTTTCTGCTGCACGAGATGCTCGAAATGTCTTTGGGAAAGACATGCGCTCATGGAAGAGAGAGAGAGAGAAAAAAGAGAGAGAGAGAGAGAGAGAGAGAGAGACACAGAGAGAGACATATAGATAGAGAGAGAGAGATAGAAAGAGAGAGAGAGAGAGAGAGAGAGAGAGAGAGAGAGAGAGAGAGAGAGAGAGAGAGAGAGAGAGAGAGAAGAGAGAGAGAGAGAGAGAGAGAGAGAGAGGAAGAGAGAGAGAGAGAGGAAGAGAGAAGGAGAAATACAGAGATAGGAGTAGAGCGGTTAGAGAGAACACACAAATTTGGTGTTGATGAAGTTGAGCGATATCGGATGCTTGTTAGGACAATGCCATTAATCGATTGCCTGTTCCGGCAGGAAAGTACGTTATGACGAGATTCGCCGACTTTCTCTGTTGCAAGATGTCTATGAACTGGGCTTCTCTCCCGAGTCCGGACCCATTATAAGGGCGCATCCAAGACTTTCTTAAGGGGACCGGGCCGCCCCTCCCCCTTGGCTAAGCGTCTGATTCACGCAACAAGTGGAATGTCCTCGGCACTTCCATTAATTAGATGTATACTGCCACGTCCATTTGCCACCTGGCGGGCTGGCCGACCACCGCCATCCGCACAGAGTTGTTGTGCTGCCGCGCTTCACTCCCACTAGCCGTCGTCATGGAAATACACTTTGTGTAGCCTCTACGCAGGAGTATGCTCCAGCCGATCCATCCAACACACTTCCCACTTGAACGAACTTCCCACTTCCCACTCCCACGGCCACTAGCCCATGGGAGCGAACGTCACAAGGCGAAAAGCATAAGATGGTGTTCAAATTAGCCCGAAGCCCATTATCTACTCAGAGAAGCTCAACATAGCGGTGGAAGCTGGCCTCCAAGACAAATCGCATACCGAGGCATAATTAAGTTCGATATGTACTGCGGAAAATCACGGAAATCAGCCCCCTCCCCTTCCTTTCAGATTCTTCCGAGATATCGGCGGAATGAGTAGATGCAGAGCCTCGAAATTTTCAGGAGCATATTATACGTCTGCGTTGGATATTTTGTCGAAATTTCAGATCCAGATCATGAAAGATCATTGAGCTGGAATGGGTCAAAGGTAGTGATGTTCCGAAACATTAAAAGTGCCATCAATCAGAGTAGTTGCAACGCATAAACACCAATCTCAGGCATGCTGTCCGTTTATCAAGACGAACAAACCCATATTTGTATATGTTAACTAAAATCGAGGTTACATACCCGAGGTCAGGTCAATATCCGCATGTTTTTGCCGTATTCAGTGTGGAAAATTCAAGTTGGAGTTGATTTGTCACGCTGAAGATCATAAAGAACATAGAATAAGTATTCTGGGTTCATCTACATGATAAATGTCAATGGCATAAGGTCACTTATCATGTATATTCTGCATCATGCAACCTGTACAAAATGCCAAGTGATATCTGTGTTAAGTTTCACCATCCGCCTAAGCCGTGCAACATGGCACTTGATGACAAACGAATGACCTGAGATGACCTGACCTCACGTAGGCTGACCTGATTTGACTTGATTTGACCTTTCTTTAGAATTACTTCCCAAGCGGTGCACACTTGGTGAAACGGAAAGGCTGAAAAGATCGCATGATCATTGCGTGCATTGTCCCAGCGTGACCTGAGGTCAAGTCACGTGGTAAGAAGCTGGACAGTTTACAAAGATGCTTCAGTATCATATCCTTGGAACACAATTGTGCACTCCAAAAGTGATGTCCCAGACGTGTTCAATCTTGAACGTACTTGACCTGACCATATGGCGTGACCTGATCTGACCTTATGGTTTTCGGATGCCAATCAGATACAAATATTTTGCTTGAATGGTTCTGTCGAAGGATCCAAGATATATAAAATCATATTTTTAAGATCATTCTCTAAGGTAGAAATCACACCACTGGGTTGTCATGCTATGACCTTAAGCGAACTCAGCATGGCGGAAAATGGAAAAATAAGATGTGATAGAGCTCCAGACTACATTGGCTTGCCAATGACATTTTCCGAAGCTGGTTTTCAAACCTTATTCTGACCTAGCCTGACCTATCCTGTCTTGACCCTTTTTCACTATGATCAATATACGTGTCTATTCATTTATGTTAATTCTTGAAAAATAACGTCGAAAGAATACAAGCTCTGTCCTTGTAATCATTTCCAGAGACTTTAGCCAGGATCCGTATTTTGAAACAATACCACCTTGGTGATATCTTTGCTAGTCAAAATGCAAATCTCAGGTATGCTTTGAGTTCCCATGACCAGAATTTTCAAACGATGTTCTGCATTTCATCCTAGCACGCTTGGATCGGAAGTTAGAGGGGGCTTTCAAGAGCCCCCACCCCCCGACCAACATCCCCACTCGCCCACCCCCATCCCCCACCCCCGGCCCGGCAACCGGCGATGGAAAACACATAGGTGCTGATGGACCGATCAAGGTGGTGCAGCGTCTCGTGAAGAATGTCGTTCCGAGGCTTTGGGTGCAGAATCGACCAAATGGCTATTCATTGCTTGACTGGGCACACGCAACCCGACCCTATGACAGCGATGCATTACACAATATATTATTGACTCAACATCAATGCCATCGGTGTTCGTCCGCGACGTGGATTGGCGGAGGCGGAAGGCTATATATTTCAATGTATTTGCATATGTCTTAGGTTTGAATTTGTTTCCTGAAGTAAACGTCGTTCATACTTTTGACGGCTTCCAAAATTGAAATAACTGAAAAGAGAGCGCCCCGTATTTAATCAACCAGACGGAAGGTACTGTGGGACTTCTTTGCAAATGGTTCTCTCTCTACGACATGAAGTGGGCTGTTATGCAACGCAGAATTTTGTACTAGAAACCTGCCCTTGCAATGTTCTAGTAGCGGACATTGGCAACAGTATGCCATTGCTAAGCAAACAAACTGTCTAATACGATCTGTCTAATTGTACTGCAGGGTAAAACAACATGTAGGTAGGTCAGACCGCACTCAACGTGTCCTCTGCAACCCCGACCCGTCACCAGTCATTTGCGTGTGATATACATTTCTCCATTGACGACTTTTCAATCCTGTCCCGCTATAATTCGATCCTCGATCTCCGCATTATGGGTCTCTGGGCGTGCATCAACAGCGCCCAGCCTAAATAGTATAGCATCATCATTTCAGTTAAAAATCGTACAACAGGCTGTGCTCGCCGGAGGAAGTGAGAAATGAAACCGATCGTCCCTCATTTTGCATCCGTGCGTTGTCAAGTTACTGTATGAATGACAGGTAAGTTTGTGTTCTTGTATCGCCTTTGTTTTACTGTGCTCTGCTCCTGAAGATATTACACAATGCCGTTAGGCGTCAAACGCAATGTTACTGCGGACATCGAGGGATCTCCAGTAAAGAAAGAAAACCGGTGCCATTCAAGAACTCTGAAACATGCGCCCCGGACAAGCGGTCCCGGAGCTCACTAGTGTGTGCGCGAAGAATATAGTTATAATTTATGAGACTCTGTCTCCATAAAATATGATACGAAGTGCATTTATGAAAGTTAGCTTGCCTTCAGACGTCAATTTTATTGCCACTTGCAGTGACCTATTGCGAATATTGTTAATTCCCGTATTTCCTTTTGAAACTATTTTCCACCATAGACGGCCGGCCGCCGGCCGCCTCCGGGCCGTTCCCAACAGCCCGCCATTCATAACAAGGCGGGGCGCGGGATTCCTATTCCCTGAATGTTAATGGGCCCCAACGCCAAAGTTACAGACAGATTTTCATACTTGAAACGATAGACGATGTGCCTGACATGAGTTCCGCCACCATTAGAGTTGAGGCCGACAGATTTTGGAGAAATTGTTTAAGAACAGTACGCTTATGGGCGTTGAAGGGAAAGAATGCATCTACAACCGTGAATTTCTCCTACACCATTTTGGCGTGGCAGAGCCGATGTTGCTTAGTATCGTTCAAGGGTGGAACTTTACTTTCTATCGTGCCACCGCTCGGCGGCCCTACCGATCCTCTAGGCAGCAACCGTCGACGCTTGACATGCATCGAGCCATGCCAGAACGTCAATAATGTCGCGAAGCTTCATGTCAAAAGGTAAAAAGTGACAGGGTTAGACATCTATAAAAGTAGTCAAGTATGGCATCAGAAGGCAGCTGATTTTATGCCGGTTTATTTGAGACCATTGGAAATTAATTAGCTAATGTAGAACATCTGACATACAATTAAAAGTAATACAAGGTGATAATTTGAGACACAAATCCTGGAATTGAATGCAAAAATAACAGGGTTAGATATCTATATAAGTAGTCGAGTATGGCATCAGGAGGCAGCGGACTTTATGCCGGTATGTTTACGACCATTGGAAATTAATTCGGTAATGTAGAACATCTGATATACAATTTAAAGGAATATAATGTGATAATTCGAGATGCAAATCCTGGAATTGAGTGCAAAAATGACAAGGTGAGGAAACTATAAAAGTAGTCGAGTTTGGCATCATAAGGCAGCGGATTTTATGTCTGTTTATTTAAGACCATTGGAAATTAATTCCGTAATGTAGAACATCTGATATACAATATAAAGTGATGCAATGTGATAATTTGTGACACAAATTCTGGAATTGAGTGCAAAAGTGACCTTCATGGAAGTTATTCAAGATGATATAAAAATGTAGCACGTTCGATTTTCGTTTAGTAAAGAACATTGGAAATTGTCCGGACGTCACACAGAAGATGTATGACACGTGTTTATCACAATATGTTGAGTGGCCAATTGCTCCCATTTCAATTCAAGGGCAAAGTGACGGGGTGAAATGATTTGATAATAAAACGAACTACACATCATAAGGGAGCTTGTTTCGATGTTCAAATTGGATCACTGGAAATTACTTGCACCTCGTCTAGAAACCAGAATATAGCATTAATACAAGCAAGCCCACTCTGGTGGTGTTCCTTCACAAACCCACCACCAGAGCGGCGCCACCGTTATTATGTCCGCTTATGACGCCTAACGGGAACGAAACGTTGTGCTCAGACAATATAGTCCTGAGAAAATCTTACCATCTATATATCTCCATTAGCCACGTACGTATATATATATATATATATATATGTGTTTGTGTAAAACAATCTTTATTGATGCCACTATGTCCCTGTGACATGGTGACATAAAGTGCATTCCAATGCACGATGTGGAAGCAATGCATTTTACTCTTAGACGCTTTCATGTCACACCCATGCCCTTTTATCCTGTAGTTACGTCATGCACCTAGAATGTCGTGTAATATCTTTCTTGGCCGAGCAATGGCTTGGCGAAGCCGCCGCCCGGGTAACCAGACAAATGTACGTAAAGCAAATGTGCGTATGGCAGATGTACGTACGGATATGTATGCAAGCAGATGTATGTAAGCACAGATGCACGCATGACAAATGTACTTAAATGAAATTGTACGAAAACTCAAAATTACCAAAGCGACAAAGTACGTTCTACGCTTACGTAAGTCTGCCATACGTACTTTTACGCATACGTGCCTGCATTTCCTTACATACGTTTGCTTACGTACATCATTGGAGTTGGGATATAGGCGGCGGAATGTCTACGTTCAAAGGGCCAGGTCAGAAAAGGGCCCTCCCCTGAACGGCGACCTACTCCACGGGGGTATCCTTTGAAGGATACCCTCGTGAAAGCTGCAAAGAACTGAAAGATAGCTCTATAAGTCGACTGAGGTGTCCTAAGCGTTTAGCTTAGGACACCTCCTCAGTCTTTCCTACAGCTCTTCAGAAGAGCTGCAGGAGTCTTCTGAATTATACGTCAAACTTTTGATCGACTCACCTCGCTTGCATCAAGAACAAATAATGACGGTTTCAGATGGGGGAGGGGGCGTAGAATGATAGTTCTAACTCCCATCATTGTGACAACGGGTTCATCTGACGCTTTGCTCCCATTGTCTACCCCCCCTTGCTTCAAGTGTATTCTAAAAGGGGCGCGACCCAGGCGGCAGCAGACGGCTGGCCTAGCCTCAGGCCGCACGTCCGTGGCATGGATAACGGTTGGAATTGGGACGGAGTGCTAGGAACGGGAGAGATAGTTCAAGCGTAAAGGTAAGGAAATTCAATTCTGAGTAAGATAGAGGGAATTGACGATAACAAAGCCGCGTGTTCAACTTTCACACGCTGAGTGATGCGGTGTTCAGCTTCACATAACTGGCATGTCAATCCTTGCTTAGAATAAGTGACCCCCCCCCTCCCCCCTCTTAGAAACATTCATGGATTCGTCCCTGGCTCGTTGCATATCTGATCAAAGGCGCAAAGCTTTGCTACTAGACAAGCCTAAGCACTCCCTCTGGAAAGTGTGTCAGGTGGCTGGCAGTTGCTTGGCGTTCAGGTCAAACAGCGTGTGCCATGGTGATGTGGAGTTACCATGGTGATAGACACCGCGGTCAACAGCAACACCGAATATCGAGCGCACGACACAAACCCAAGTGCCAGTATTGGTCCGCTCAGACAAAGGCACCGCAAATTGCTAGCAGTCTGCAATTGAGAGGCAAACTAGTGTGGAATGGAACAAGGTCGAAGGCGGAATACAGTCGAATGGAATAATGTTCAAACGGAATGGAGGCGAATGGAACAAGGTCAAAAGTGGAATGGCGCAAAATGACCGACCGATCTGATGGAACCAGATAGAAAAGTAGTTAGGGATAAGAGATATTAGATTAGTGTTGAATGGAACAATGTCGAAAGCGGAATAGGGTTGAATCAAAGAAGATCAAAAGTGGAAAAGAGTCGAATGGATTAACGCCGAGGCTTGCTTTGTGACCTGACCATTGTCTACATGATGGGCGTGGTGTGCTCTGTCGGTCCGCCTGACCACTGCCTACATGACGGGCGTGGTGTGTTCGGTCGGTCCGCCTGACCACATGCCTACATGACGGGCGTGGTGTTCTGTCGGTCCGCCTGACCACTGCCTACATGACGGGCGTGGTGTTCTGTCGGTCCGCCTGACCATTGCCTACATGACGGGCGTGGTGTGTTCTGTCGGTCCGCCTGACCACATGCCTACATGACGGGCGTGGTGTTCTGTCGGTCCGCCTGACCACTGCCTACATGACGGGCGTGGTGTTCTGTCGGTCCGCCTGACCATTGCCTACATGATGGGCGTGGTGTGCTCTGTCGGTCCGCCTGACCACATGCCTACATGACGGGCGTGGTGTTCTGTCGGTCCGCCTGACCACTGCCTACATGACGGGCGTGGTGTGTTCTGTCGGTCCGCCTGACCACATGCCTACATGACGGGCGTGGTGTTCTGTCGGTCCGCCTGACCACTGCCTACATGACGGGCGTGGTGTGTTCTGTCGGTCCGCCTGACCACATGCCTACATGACGGGCGTGGTGTGTTCTGTCGGTCCGCCTGACCACATGCCTACATGATGGGCGTGGTGTGTTCTGTCGGTCCGTCTGACCACATGCCTACATGACGGGCACGGTGTGCTCTGTCGGTCCGCCTGACCACATGCCTACATGACAGGCGTCGTGTGTTCTGTTGGTCCGCCTGACCACTGCCTACATGACGGGCGTGGTGTGTTCTGTCGGTCCGCCTGACCACATGCCTACATGATGGGCGTGGTGTTCTCTGTCGGTCCGCCTGACCACATGCCTACATGACGGGCGTGGTGTGTTCTGTCGGTCCGCCTGACCACATGCCTACATGACGGGCGTGGTGTTCTGTCGGTCCGCCTGACCACTGCCTACATGACGGGCGTGGTGTGTTCTGTCGGTCCGGCAAGCAGGTGAAGCATCGTCATGCAACACACTTGCGAAACCCCGGCCCAGGCGAGCCCACATCACCCTTGTTCGGGTGATTTGCCGACCCCACCAATAAAGGCCGTGGACGGGAGCCGACCTCGCTCACTCACCCTGTCCCGTGCCCAGTGGCGGATCCAAGATTTGGTCAAGGGGTCGTCAAGAATTTTGGTACCACCCCGGACTTTATTGCTCCCACTCTGGCTGGGAATGTCTCCAGCAACGTACCATACTGACCGCTGTGGTGTGGTCAATGAATACGTACCATATTGACCACTGTGGTGTGGTCAATAAATACGTACCATATTGACCACTGTGGTGAGCTGGTACTCGTGTTCGTAGGTTTTGTGGTGTCGAGAGAGTTTGCGATGCATATTCTTCTATTCATCCAAACCGCTTGAGGGGCAGTAATATTTTTGGTAACATAATGCTCGTGTAGGATTTGTTACACGAGTCAATATGATGGGGAGGGGGTGCTTCCTTCGTATCTGTGCGACCAATGGATCGATTCCGCTGATGCAAATGGCAATCGAAAGTTCAGCAAGTTGTATTAACGATAAATTATTGTGTTGATCCAGAGGTCACTGATAGTCATGCCAGGCTCCTGAAGTGAAAGTATTTCTGCCTCGGGGACCCATATTGTCATCGTAACAAGAAGCACGATTGGAAACGAAGACGTCAAGAATAGTTTAATACCGACATTTGATCCTCCATATGGCGTTGTGGAGGGATGTGGTTCCGAGCAAGAACAGTCGATTTCGAACAGAAGAGTCAGTCGTGATTTTTGTTCGGTGGGGAACAGGATACTTGCCCATAGCCTGAGTAATGTCGTCGAAGGCTAAGAAAGAAGATAACTGTCCCTTGCATCTGATACAAATCATTTTATCTTGCGGCATCTTTACATATTTTTACACCGGTGTAAAAATCCAGTCAATATGAATATATATTAGCTAAAATAGCAATTTCGCCACGTTCCGGGAAAAATCCAGACCTAATTAAACCAGCAGACGGCACAGACACTAACCATTGATCCGAATCACACTTAACTATTCCGTACTTTCGACTGTATGCTTTTCGACTGTATGCTCATCGGAAAATGAGGTTAGATATTATACATAAGTAAAAATATACATAATTAGCCTACTTTCATGGAGTGTGTAGGGTACCTGCCATAGCGAACAAATATATACATATTTGCGTAATATGTTTTACACGCATACATACAGATATATATATATATATATATATATATATATATATATATATGTATATATATATATATATATATATAGAGTAATATATATGTATATATATATATATATATATATATATATATCTATATATATATATATATCTATATCTATATTATATCTATATATACATAGATATATTTATATATTAATATAAATATATACTCCCTCGTGCGGCGAAAATGACTGGCAACGTTTTTCTTCGATGTACACTTCTGTGCATCAAGAGCTTAACAGCGATAATGGATGATGACGCATCATCGACGATTCATTGCGAAAGCGATTGAAGAGAGAAAAAATGACGAGTGAATTACGGGGCTCCTATGTATGGGGAAGGCTTGGGGAGTGAGGAAATTCATAGCATTCTGTGCGAAGTCCGGTGGTAGGTATCCAGGAGAGGGAGAGGGACAATGCACCAGTAAAAGTATCTGTGTTGGATGACAATCGTGGTGAGGTTGCATTGCACGGTACAGTGGCACACACATCTGTGAAGGTGAATTTTGCTACAGCAGCACACACGTATGTGGAGGTGAACCTTCCTGTAATAGTAGGCCTTTGAAGAAGAAAAGATGTGGCACTGAATTAGTTGCTTCAAAATATTGCGGACACTATAAAGTTCCGTGATACAATGCACGTTATTGGGACTTGGTGCGCGGTGTATTGAAGAACTCCAAACCCAAAGAGATAGTGAACCCCATTTATGGCGTCTCAATCAACCTTCGAAGCTGGAGCTCTCCATCCGTCCCAAGTGATGTCAGACTTTAGCATACTACCTAAAATGGCATCCATAGTTTTTGTCAAACCAGCTCTAGCATTGCTACCTCCACCTCCAGTACTTTTGACCGAAATCCCTCTCGTGGCTGTGCTGGCATACAGTTTCATGGAATAATTGTTTACAGGCATAGTACAATCTGACATGGCAAGCCAGGGGCAAGAGTGGAATCAGTAATAACTATTGTAACCTTACTCCAGCGCTTAGTTTTACTGCTTAGGTGCTTTGTCGTAGTGCATTTCTGAAACGCATGAATCAACTTAAGCTCGTCAGATGAGTGCGATAAATCATAGATGTACTATAAATCGGAGAACAGGCCTGTTGTCAGCGGCATCTAAATCGTGCTGCACATGTCCACACTGTGATGTCTTTAAGGCCACACAAATCAAAGCTTCATGCAGCAAGTAAGACATTAACGCCTTGGTGATTTCTTCTGTGCGAAAAGTTCGCTAAGTGATGCCTGCTTGTTTTTGTAGGGCGGCGAGGTCGGGGGCGGGGTCGGTGCGGGGGGATGGATGGGGAGGGGTAGGATTTTTTTTTGTTGGGGGAGGGAAATATTGTCGCTCTGGCTGTCAAGTGTGATGGTGTAGCACTCCCACCAGCGGGTCACTTCCCACGTGTCCCCCAAAACAGTGGGCACTGGCGACTCCTGAAACGTCTCCACGCTGGCGTATTCTCACAATCGGCGCTGGAGTCTTCTAAAGCGTATCCGCGCTGGCGTCTCCTCAGTCAGCGCAGGAGTCTCCTGAAGCGTCTCCGCGCTGTGGTCTCCTTACAGTCAGTGTTGGAGTCTTCTGAAGCGTCTCCGCGCTGGCGTCTCCTCAGTCAGCGCTGGCGTCTCCTCACACTCGGCGCTGGAGTCTCCTCACACTCGGCGCTGGAGTCTCCTCACACTCGGCGCTCACCGGCTTGTCTCCTAATGCACACCGAAAACTTGATCTTTCCCAACAGACTAATCACTTTATGTGTATCCGAGGGCTTCCTCCCGACGTCCACAACGTTCCTCTTGGCTCGTACCTGCAATTATTCCTTGCCAACACGCTAGTACTCTAATACGCTTCCCTGAATTTGCCCTTGGGGCTCTTCATAGCCCATACACTTCTCTATTACTCACGTCTGGGGCACATATTCTCCACAATGCTCCCATTCTGAATTTACTTGTGAGGCTCATATTTTCCCAAGGCTCAGAATTTACTTTTGGGGCTCAGATATTCCTCAAGGCTTCCCCTTTATTTCACCGAGGACATTCCTTACCGGGCCTCCTTCAAACTTCGGACTCTTCTTAGTCTCCCTACCTTTCTTGGATTCAGACTTGGGGCTCTCCCTAGTCCCCAGACTTCCCTCTTGATCATCACTGTGGATCTTCCTAGTCCGCAGACTTCCCTCTTGATCTACACTGGGGATTTTCTTAGTTCCCTGGACATCCTTCTACCTTGGGTTCGGCGGTCTGTGCTGGTTCCATGTGCTTCATGGTGAGTGAAGAGACTTGTCACCCCATGTTTAAGGGCGCCAGTGTAGGGCGGCGAGGTCGGGGGCGGGGGTCGGTGTGGGGGGATGAATGGGGGAGGCGTAGGAATTTTTGGGGGAAAAGGGGAGGGGTAATAGGAGTTGGTAGGGGTGTCGGTTCGGTTTAGTGGTCGGTAGGTTCGTTCAGTACAACTCAACCGCAGACAACATGCCATTGCGGCATTTCCTGAGTTTTTATCGGTGGGTTTCATTATAATCTAACGGGCCTCAGCTAGCTGTGGTTAATGGCTGAATAATCGCCCAACACTGCATGGACAGTTTTGGTCCGAAGCGATTCGGTACAATCCCAGGAAAATTGCTCCCCGGTGCATCACAGCTTTTGTGTTTTTATATGGGCGCTTGAAGCGGCAATTCGTAAAGGGGTGCAGCATGATCGCCGTGTCAGTGCAACAGACTTCCCATGACGAAAAGCGCAGCATACAATGCTCTTACAAAGAAGAGGTACTGTAACCGTCTAACTAACCGCTACAATACACATTTGACGAAATGTGACAGGAGACTTGCAGACGCTGATGTCACATACGGACACACATAGTGCCAATGAACTGCAATCTTTTCCCGTAAAATTCCACATGGATGGTGGCAATTCCAATCCAAACCATGGCCATATAACTGTCTCACCAAAGCGGGAATGCAGAAAAGACTTTACTGGGAGTCATGAGGTGACGTTCGGTCTTGCAAGTACCAGATTATTGACCGCAAGTGATGCACCAGCCGAGCTGACCTCCAGTTTTGTGCTATTTCTTCAAGTTTACATCTTTGCGTGTGTGCTTACCTATCGGCCTTGCTTATTGCATGTGTTGATCTCTGTCAATTTTGCATTAATTACACTCACACAATGGCACCCGGACCCACAGCCACATGAATGCCGATACAGCTGAGGCTTGCATGACTGCAGCTGGGCTGTGGTCTGAGGAGTTCCCCATTGACATTAAATTTGATGCGGCTGGAATGTTCGTGTTTTCTCTTTTCTCCGATGTGATCGGACACATTCATATGGCAGGCGCAACATGCTGCTCGCGCCTCATGCCTCCACGCGTACATTCCTCAGCCGCTGTATGCTGCTGTAAGCACCTCATATCACTTTGGATTGCACTGGCCGTCACGATTGTCTCCGTCACGATTGTCTCTGTCACGATTGTCTCCGTCACGATTGTCTCCGTCACGATTATCTCCGTCACGATTGTCTCCGTCACGCATGTTGCGTCGTGTCCTTCTCTCCTTGCCTGGATCAGGGTTTGTCATATAAGAGTTTGTCGGGTCAGAGTTTGTCAGGTCAGAGTTGGTGAGATCAGGGTTTGTCAGATAAGAGTTTGTCGGGTCAGAGTTTGTCAGGTCAGAGTTGGTGAGATCAGAGTTTATCAGATAAGAGTTTGTCGGGTCAGAGTTTGTCAGGTCAGAGTTGGTGAGATCAGAGTTTGTCGGATCAGAGTTTGTCAGATCAGAGCGTCAGATCAGAGTTTGTCAGGTCAGAATTTGTCAGATCAGAGTTTGTTAGATCAGTTTGTCGGATCAAAGTTTGTCAGGTCAGTCAGGAACTGTCAGGTGGCGCTGACCTGCCAGTCCTGCCGGTTCCTTGCACACCATGCCTGTCGGCCGCCAGTTTTTGTCCACGCTCAGTAGAAGATGGCACTGGGCGCTGCATGCCTGACGCAGTCGATGCGCCCCTAAATTCCAATAACCAACCGACCAACCAGAAGATAGCATGCAGGCCAGAGGCTGGCTGGTGAGCACTCGTGAGCCGGCAGCGGGACTACCGCCCGACACAGAGCCGTTCGCGTTGTTCTCCGTGTGGCGGGTCTCTGGGCGGCACGGCGGGTCTCTGGGGGGCGCGGCGGGTCTCTGGGCGGCGCGGCGGGTCTCTGGGCGTCGCGGCGGGTCTCTGGGCGGCGCGGCGGGTCTCTGGGTGGTGCGGCGGGTCTCTGGGCGGCGCGGCAGGTCTCTGGGCGGCGCGGCAGGTCTCTGGGCGGCATGGCGGGTCTCTGGGTGGCGCGGCGGGTCTCTGGGCAGCGCGGCGGGTCTCTCGGTGGCGGCAGCCGAGTCGGTGCGACGCGCCGGCCGGGGACGGCGCGCGCGGGTCGAGCCGAGGCGGCGGGCGCGGCTGTCTCGGCCGTCGGCGCGCGCCTCGCCCGGCCCGACCACCGCCGACGCAGCGGTCGGGCCGTGCAGCAAATCGTCTCGCGCCATTACACCGCCCGGTATGGGCGCCGGGCATGAATGGCGCGCGCGGCGGCCGGCGCCGGCCGCGCCGGCCGCGCCCCGCCCGTTCAGAGCCGCACGGCTGCGGACGCGGCCGCACGCGTGCACGGCATCGGCGCCGACGGACCGCCGCCGCCGGGCTGGCCGCGTCCAGCCGACGTGGCGGTGCTACACGCACAGTATGCGTATGTACGCATACTGTGTACATACGTATACTACATAGCGTACGCATGTGTATGCGTACACGCACAGTACGCATAATCTATGACCGAATAATCGCTGAATTATTTCCCACGGAGGTTCTTTCGTCAGCGTGTGTTCGTGCGCGCTGATTGCCTTTGAGGCGTCCTTGCCAAGCGGAGATGAATTTAAGTTGGCCACAAACGAGTTCGCCTGGAAATAAAATCAGCTCAGGCTTCCAGCTGATGGGTATAGATACCATCACGCTGTTTTCAGAACATGATTAAAATCGATTGGATTGCTCAAGCGATTGCACGTCACTAAAGCCAAGCATGCGTTTTCAGCCAACGTTATTACTCGGTGTATTCGCACAAGCTGACTTCTGTGGAGCATCTGATGCTTCTCACCTTAGTAACGCAGTGCTCTTCTCATCAGCATCAACTACTACAGCTTATGAACGCACAGGACCACCACGTAGGCAGAAGCGCAAGCTTGTCTTGGGGCTGCACCACGGAAAATATGCCGCCCAGGACATTACGATGCTCGGGTTCATGTTATGTGCTGTGCTTTTAAGTGAGGCTCCTGCTTGATATCGACGATGTTGTGGTCTATCTACTGCACACTATCCATTGTTACGCAGTCAATTGCGAGCCAGGGTGAATCCTGAGCGAATTTACCCCGGTAAATATGGTATCGAAGATCAGCTGAAGGAGCTTGCTCCCCTGTATATGGTACAGCAGATCAACTCAGCGAGCTTATCCCCATATATATGGTACAGAAGATCAGTTCAGCGACTTGGCCCGACTCGATCGCCACGTTTTTGAAACCGCAATAGTGTTTTTTGCAACACTTCGAGTTTTAACTTCTTCACTCACAGCCAGATGTGCTTTTTCTTTTGGATTGCTGCTGCTTTTTATCACAATATACTTCACGAAGTGCAAGTTCAAAGGAATAGGCTCGCATTCGTATGTCCGCTGGCGGGGAACTTTCAACAACGATTCGCGGTTTAATGCAGCATTTCAAGCTCTAAATTAATCATTCAGAATCAATATGCTCTTTATTTTGAGATCGTTCAACGTTATCACAGCATTTATCATGAAGTACTCTCATGTTGAGATTGATCAACGTCATTACAGTATCTATCCCGAAGTAGTATAATTTTTAGATTGATGAACGTCATCACAGTAGTTATTTATCCACAAGTACCCTCATTTTTCGTCCCAAATCTGGGGTTTCCTGATATATTCTCGCGGAAGACAGCTCATCACACGCCTCGCACCGCATCTGCCTTCGACGGCGAACGGGTGAAGTCCTTGGTTCGTGTGCCGGAGCCTCGAGTTCGTTCTCCGAGAAGGACGGCGCCTCCGATCGCATCACATCCGCTCCGATCTCGCCCGATCTCGCTCGATCTCGCTCGACCTCGATAGACCTCGATCCGATCCCGATCACGTCTCGCATCGGATCGCATTCGCTATTGCATCCGACATCAGTTTAGCTCTGCATCAACTGCTTGGATGCACGTGGCTATGCGAACAGTCAAGGCAAAGCGCCTATGCCTGATAGTCACGGAGGTTGGACTTCACCACGCTTTTAACAGCGTGGGCGGTGACGACACTGGGCGTGAAGGGCACCGACGAACGACCGTCGGCGGCCGGGCGGGCATTCGCACTCTGGATCGCACTCCTCCTCCTCCTCTCTCTTCTCTTCTCTTCTCTTCTCTTCTCTTCTCTTCTCTTCTCTTCTCTTCTCTTCTCTTCTCTTCTCTTCTCTTCTCTTCTCTTCTCTTCTCTTCTCTTCTCTTCTCTTCTCTTCTCTTCTCTTCTCTTCTCTTCTCTTCTCTTCTCTTCTCTTCTCTTCTCTTCTCTTCTCTTCTCTCTTCTCTTCTCTTCTCTTCTCTTCTCTTCTCTTCTCTTCTCTTCTCTTCTCTTCTCTTCTCTTCTCTTCTCTTCTCTTCTCTTCTCTTCTTCTCTTCTCTTCTCTTCTCTTCTCTTCTCTTCTCTTCTCTTCTCTTCTCTTCTCTTCTCTTCTCTTCTCTTCTCTTCTCTTCTCTTCTCTTTTCTTCTCTTTTCTTCTCTTTTCTTCTCTTCTCTTCTCTCTTCTCTTCTCTTCTCTTCTCTTCTCTTCTCTTCTCTTCTCTTCTCTTCTCTTCTCTTCTCTTCTCTTCTCTTCTCTTCTCTTCTCTTTCTCTTCTCTTTCTCTTCTCTTTCTCTTTCTCTTTCTCTTTCTCTTTCTCTTTCTCTTCTCTTTCTCTTTCTCTTTCTCTTTCTCTTTCTCTTCTCTCTTTCTCTTTCTCTTTCTCTTCTCTTCTCTTTCTCTTCTCTTCTTCTCTTTTCTCTTTCTCTTTCTCTTTCTCTTTCTCTTTCTCTTTCTCTTCTCTTTCTCTTTCTCTTTCTCTTTCTCTTTCTCTTTCTCTTTCTTTTCTTCTCTTTTCTTTCTCTTTCTCTTCTCTTTTTTCTTCTTTCTCTTTCTTTCTTTATCTTTCTTTCTCTTCTCTTTTTCTCTCTTTCTCTTTCTCTTTCTCTTTCTCTTTCTCTTCTCTTCTTTTCTCTTTCTCTTCTCTTTCTCTTTCTCTTCTCTTTCTCTTCTCTTTCTCTTCTCTTTCTCTTCTCTTTATCTTCTCTTTCTCTCTTCTCTTCTCTTCTCTCTTCTCTTCTTTCTTCTCTTCTCTTCTCTTCTCTTTTCTCTTCTCTCTCTTTCTCTTCTCTTTCTCTTCTCTTCTCTTCTCTTCTCTTCTTTTTCTCTTCTCTTCTCTTCTCTTCTCTTTCTCTTCTCTTCTCTTCTCTTCTCTTCTCTTTCTCTTTCTCTTTCTCTTTCTCTTCTCTTTCTCTTTTCTTTCTTCTCTTATCTCTTCTCTTTCTTCTCTTCTCTTTCTTTTCTCTCTTCTCTCTTTCTCTCTTTCTCTTCTCTTTCTCTTCTCTCTTTTCTCTTTCTCTTTCTCTTCTCTCTCTTTCTCTTCTCTCTCTTTCTCTTCTCTTTCTCTTCTCTTTCTCTTCTCTTTCTCTTCTCTTTCTCTTCTCTTTCTCTTCTCTTTCTCTTCTCTTTCTCTTCTCTTTTTCTCTTTCTCTTCTCTTTCTCTTCTCTTTCTCTTCTCTTTCTCTTCTCTTTCTCTTCTCTTTCTCTTCTCTTTCTCTTCTCTTTCTCTTCTCTTTCTCTTCTCTTTCTCTTCTCTTTCTCTTCTCTTTCTCTTCTCTTTCTCTTCTCTTTCTCTTCTCTTCTCTTCTCTTTCTCTTCTCTTCTCTTTCTCTTCTCTTTCTTCTCTTCTCTTCTCTTTCTCTCTTCTCTTCTCTTCTCTCTCTCTTTCTCTTTCTCTTCTCTTTCTCTTCTCTTTCTCTTTCTCTTTCTTCTCTTCTCTTTCTCTTTCTCTTCTCTTCTCTCTTCTCTTCTCTTTCTCTTCTCTTTCTCTTCTTTCTCTTCTCTTTCTCTTCTCTTTCTCTTCTCTTCTCTTCTCTTTCTCTTCTCTTCTCTTCTCTTCTTCTCTTTCTCTTTCTTTCTCTCTTCTCTTCTCTCTCTTTCTCTTTCTCTTTCTCTCTTCTCTTCTCTCTCTCTCTCTTCTTCTCTTCTCTTTCTCTTTCTCTTTCTCTTTCTCTTCTCTTTCTCTTCTCTTTCTCTTCTCTTCTTCTCTTCTCTCTTTCTCTTTCTCTTTCTCTTTCTCTTCTCTTCTCTTTCTCTTTTCTCTTTCTCTTTCTCTTCTCTTCTCTCTCTTTCTCTTTCTCTTTCTCTTTCTCTTTCTCTTTCTCTTTCTCTTTCTCTCTTCTCTTTCTCTTCTCTTCTCTTTCTCTTTTTCTTTCTCTTCTCTTTCTCTTCTCTTTCTCTTCTCTTCTCTTTCTTCTCTTCTTCTCTCTCTCTTCTCTTCTCTTCTCTTCTCTTCTCTTTCTTTTCTTCCTCTCTCTTCTCTTCTCTTCTCTCTCTCTTCTTTCTCTTCTCTTCTCTTCTCTTTCTCTTCTCTCTTCTCTTCTCTTCTCTTCTCTTTCTCTTCTCTCTCTTCTCTTTCTCTTCTCTTCTCTTTCTCTCTCTTCTCTTCTCTTCTCTTCTCTTCTCTTCTCTTCTCTTCTCTTCTCTTCTCTTCTCTTCTCTTCTCTCTCTCTCTCTCTTCTCTCTCTCTCTCTCTTTTCTCTTCTCTTCTCTTCTCTTCTCTTCTCTTCTCTTCTCTCTCTTCTTCTCTTCTCTTCTCTTCTCTTCTCTTCTCTTTTCTTCTCTTCTCTCTTCTCTTCTCTTCTCTTCTCTTCTCTTCTCTTCTCTTCTCTTCTCTTCTCTCTCTCTTCTCTTCTCTTCTCTTCTCTTCTCTTCTCTTCTCTCTCTCTTCTCTTCTCTCTCTCTTCTCTTCTCTTCTCTTCTCTTCTCTTCTCTTCTCTTCTCTTCTCTTCTCTTCTCTTCTCTTCTCTTCTCTTCTCTTCTCTTCTCTTCTCTTCTCTTTTCTTCTCTTTTCTTCTCTTCTCTTCTCTTCTCTTCTCTTCTCTTCTCTTCTCTTCTCTTCTCTTCTCTTCTCTTCTCTTCTCTCTCTTCTCTTCTCTTCTCTTCTCTTCTCTTCTCTTCTCTTCTCTTCTCTTCTCTTCTCTTCTCTTCTCTTCTCTTCTCTTCTCTTCTCTTCTCTTCTCTCTCTCTCTCTCTCTCTCTCTCTCTCTCTCTCTCTCTCTCTCTCTCTCTCTCTCTCTCTCTCTCTCTCTCTCTCTCTCTCTCTCTCTCTCTCTCTCTCTCTCTCTCTATTTCTCTCTCTCTCTCTCTCTCTCTCTCTCTCTCTCTCTCTCCCTCTCTCCCTCTCTCCCTCTCTCCCTCTCTCCCTCTCTCCCTCTCTCCATATCACCCTCTCTCCCTCTCTCTCTCCCTCGATCTCCTCACAATCGCGCTCCTACGTTTTCTCCGTCTTTCCCCGTGCTTCCACTTCGTTCGCTGTGAAGGCCATTCGGTGCCCGGTTTATATCGTGCACGGATCTTGTGAATTCGTCCCCGGATCTTGGCGTGACATCGGCGATTGTGTCACCAGCCGCGGTGGTGGGTGAGTCCGGGCGGCACGGCGCGACTGTGGCTTCCGCCGGCGTGGCGGCGAATGGTTCGCAGCCGACGGGCGGTGGCCGCACAACGTCACGCTCGACTCACTGCCGCAATGCTTCAGGCCTTGGCTCGACTTCTGACGCAGGACGTGTCTTCCGCACACCGCGGCCACTGCAGGCGGTGTCTCCGGATCCGGAGGCGGCACCTGCAGCGGCTTCTTCGGCTCGTTTTTTGGGGCTCGCTTCTTCAGCTCGCTTCTTCAGCTTGCTTCTTCGGGTCGCTTCTTCGGTTCGCTTCTTCGACTCGCTCATTCAGAGAAGCGAACCGTAATTGCATCGGCGCCATTCGGCTCGTTCCGGAGTCCGAGGTAAATGTTCCGGAGCCGCGATGTGGATGTAAATGCTGCCGTTTTTTCACGGACCGAGCGTGCGCCAGAGAAGGACCGCGCTGCGCCGCTCACAGCGCCGGCAAAAACGCTGCTTCCGCGCACAAAAAGCCAACCCGAACGCGGCGAGCGCCGGCCAAACGCGATGTCGATGCTCAGCTCATTATAGCGCTGACCGACGTGCAGCTGCCGGTCGAGACGGATGGCGGCGGCCGGACGCTGTCGGCCGGCGGACTCTGTCAGCGGCCGACTCTGTCAGCGGCTGCACGCGGTCCGCCTTGTTTGGGCGGCGCGGCCGCGGCGGGCGTTCCTCACGACGTGACGGTACACTTGGCGGCGGCACTGTCGGCGATAAATCTGCCGCCGCTGACCCGATGGCCAGTCCCACTCGGCGGGGTCAGTGCGACAGGGTCGCCACCCGGCGGGGCCACCACGGCGGGGCCACCGCGGCGGGGTCAGTGCGACAGGGTCGCCACCCGTCGGGGACACCACGGCGGGGCCACCGCGGCGGGGTCAGTGCGACAGGGTCGCCACCCGGCGGGGCCACCGCGGCGGGGCCACCGTGACAGGGTCACCACAACAGGGTCACCCCAGTAGGATCACCACCCGGCGGGGCCACCGCGACGGGGTCACCCCAGTAGGGCCACCACTCAGTGGGGTCACCTCAGAGTCACCATCCGGAGGTGATGTGGTCGGACCACAATGACAGGAGCCATGGCGGAGACCCGTCGGTCCGTGTCTGTGCCAGCCAGTGTAGCACCGCCACACGACAGGAGCCATGACGGAGACCCGTCGGTCCGTGTCTGTACAAGTCAGTGTAGCACCCCACACGACAGGAGCCATGACGGAGACCCGTCGGTCCGTGTCTGTGCCAGCCAGTGTAGCACCGCCACACGACAGGAGCCATGACGGAGACCCGTCGGTCCGTGTCTGTGCCAGCCAGTGTAGCACCGCCACACGACAGGAGCCATGACGGAGACCCGTCGGTCCGTGTCTATACCAGTCAGTGTAGCACCGCACAGGACAGAACATGTCGCACCCAGTCGTCGGCCAATGACATCGATACGTACGACCCAGCGAGTGCCCGCCGATGGCTCGGTCAAGAGTCGAACGCGCCGTCACTCGACCTGTGTGGCGGTCACTGTACGTCACTCGAGCAGAGTGACGTACAATGTATATAATAACGTGACGTGACGTGACGTGACGCACTGTGTCATGTGGCGTACCATACGTCATGCCATGTTATGCCGTCATACCGTCACATGCCGTCATGCCATGTGATGCCCATGCCACATCATACCTTGTCATGTCATGACATGCCATATCATGTCATGGTGAAATGTCCATGACAGTGGGTGGCGCGCCCGGGGCTTTCCCTCTGACCTCTACAGCCCGCCCCCGCCTGTCGGGGCTTTCCCTCTGACCTCTACAGCCCGCCCCCGCCTGTCACAGCCGAGCTTCTGCGGTAGTCAGAGCCAAGCGAATTTCGTCCAACGCAATTCCGTTTGCCTCGCCCGACGTGATCAATCCTGGGTGGCTGACGACAGCCCACACTGGTCCCTCTGACCTCTCCCGACCCAGCCGGGAACATTCCTTCCACTCCGTCCCGCCAGGTATTTCCTGGTCAGTCGGAATCTCTCATAGCATGCTCAGCCTTCCCTACCGAACCTCGCCCATTTGACTCACATCGGTTCTCTCAGGCCGGCCGGAACATCCAACCCCAGTTTACCCCATCCGGTCTCTCCCCGCGCCGCCAGTATCGCTCGCTGGGGACGAGTAGTCTAGGGGTAAGTTGTCCGTCTCACAATCGAACGATTGTGGGTTCGAGTCTCACCTGTCGCTACTCTTCGCCCGCGGCCAATCGGCGTGAGAAATTGGCGACGCTACATGACTCAACGGTCGATGTGTCGTAAAACCAATAACCAACCAGTATCGCTCGCTCCCAGTCTCAACGGAACGACGTCTCTCATCTGGACCCTCCTGGCCTCTCCCATTTCGTCCCGTTGCGCCTCTGCGCCTCCCGTCATCTCCCCGCGCGCCTCCCGCCCGTACGGCCGCACCACGGCCTGGCCAGCCGCGTCCGGCCGGCGCGCCGGTCGGCCCTCTTGCGGCGACAGCTCTTGCGGCACCAGCCGTTCATCTATTAGTCCATGCGTTGTCTACGTTGCGGACGGTCGTCGACGACGCGCCCGCATGAGCGATCGTGCGGGCCGCCGCCATACCGGGTCAGCTGCGCAGGGCCGGCGCACCTGACCTGCCCGCGTTGTGTACCGTCCTCGCCGCCGGCAACTGCAGACGTGCCGGCGGCGCCGTCGAGGGGTCCCGATGTCGTGGCGGCGCCGACGGACGGGGCCCATCGATCACGACGCCTCGTCTGATAAAGTTCGCCTCGGGCGGCTGTCGGGGGGCGGCGGATCGATCGCTTGATCATCTCCGGAGACGGACGGCTGCAGTTGCCGGCCGCCAAGGTTCCGCCGACCCGACAGCGTATCCGGTATCCGGAGGCACGCCGATAGACAAGTGTGCTGCTGGGAGACCTCGAGACCTTGCGATCTGATCGTATCTCGTTGTGCTGCCATCCTTCTGGTCTCTCTCTCTCTCTCTCTCTCTCTCTCTCTCTCTCTCTCTCTCTCTCTCTCTCTCTCTCTCTCTCTCTCTCTCTCTCTCTCTCTCTCCCTCTCCTCCCTCTCCCCTTCTCTCTTTAACTCTAGCTCGAACTCGAACTCTAGCCCTAGATGAAACTCTAGTTCTATCTCTAGCTTTCCTTCCCCCTGCAACATTTCCCTGTCGTGCGCCACCCGGCGCCCGCGGCGACTCGGAAGCTCGTCCGGCTGACGGCTGGCCGAGTTTCCGCCGAGCCTGCGGCGTGATTCGGCGCGGCGAGTGCGACACAGTCGCTTTGTCCTCCCGGCGTGCGTGTGCCATCCGATCCGCGTGCGGAAACGCCACACCGGCCTGGCGCGCTGCGGCCGGGTCGGGTGTCGCCGGTGTGGCGACACGCGGCCGACACGCGGCTTACGGGCCGCGCGGGGGGGGGGGGGGGGGGGGGGCGCCGTTTGCGCGCGCGCCGCGCCGGCTGTTTGCGACCCGGCGTGCGCACAGATCACCGACTGTCGCCGGCGCGGGCGCGGCCGCCGCGTCGGCCGGCTCCGAGGCGGGCGCACTGGCTCTGAGCGCGCGCCACCCGGCGGGGACCGTGGGACGGACCGTGGGACAGTGCCGCCTGTGTGGCGGCGGCGGCACTCCCCAGGACGAAAAGGAGGCCCCAGGACGAAAAGGAGGCACCAAGACGTCGAACAGAGATTGGGAGGAGGCCCCCCAGGACGAAAAGAAGACCCCAGGACGAAAAGGATGCACCCAAGGACGAAAAGGAGGCCCCAAGACGTAGAACAGAGATTGGAAGGAGGCCCCCATGACGAAAAGGAGGCCCCATGACGAAAAAAGAGGCCCCCCATGACGAAAAGGAGGCCTCAGGACGTAGAACAGAGATTGGGAGGAGGCCCCCAGGACGAAAAGGAGGCCCCCGGGACGAAAAGGAGGCCCCCAGGACGAAAAGGAGGCCCCAAGACATGGGCAACCGTCACTATCCGTTACAGTACCAGATCATGGGCAACCGTCACTATCCGTTACAGTACCAGATCATGGGCAACCGTCACTATCCGTTACAGTACCAGATCATGGGCAACCGTCACTATCCGTTACAGTACCAGATCATGGGCAACCGTCACTATCCGTTACAGTACCAGATCATGGGCAACCGTCACTATCCGTTACAGTACCAGATCATGGGCAACCGTCACTATCCGTTACAGTACCAGATCATGGGCAACCGTCACTATCCGTTACAGTACCAGATCATGGGCAACCGTCACTATCCGTTACAGTACCAGATCATGGGCAACCGTCACTATCCGTTACAGTACCAGATCATGGGCAACCGTCACTATCCGTTACAGTACCAGATCATGGGCAACCGTCACTATCCGTTACAGTACCAGATCAGGGCAACCGTCACTATCCGTCACTATCCGTCACTATCCGTTACAGTACCAGATCTGGGCAACCGTCACTATCCGTTACAGTACCAGATCAGGGCAACCGTCACTATCCGTCACTATCCGTCACTATCCGTTACAGTACCAGATCAGGGCAACCGTCACTATCCGTTACAGTACCAGATCATGGGCAACCGTCACTATCCGTTACAGTACCAGATCAGGGCAACCGTCACTATCCGTCACTATCCGTCACTATCCGTTACAGTACCAGATCAGGGCAACCGTCACTATCCGTCACTATCCGTCACTATCCGTTACAGTACCAGATCAGGGCAACCGTCACTATCCGTCACTATCCGTCACTATCCGTTACAGTACCAGATCATGGGCAACCGTCACTATCCGTTACAGTACCAGATCAGGGCAACCGTCACTAACCGTCACTAACCGTCACTATCCGTCACTATCCGTCACTATCCGTTACAGTACCAGATCAGGGCAACCGTCACTATCCGTTACAGTACCAGATCATGGGCAACCGTCACTATCCGTTACAGTACCAGATCATGGGCAACCGTCACTATCCGTTACTATCCGTCACTATCCGTTACAGTACCAGATCATGGGCAACCGTCACTATCCGTCACTATCCGTCACTATCCGTTACAGTACCAGATCAGGGCAACCGTCACTATCCGTCACTACCGTCACTATCCGTTACAGTACCAGATCAGGGCAACCGTCACTATCCGTTACAGTACCAGATCATGGGCAACCGTCACTATCCGTTACAGTACCAGATCAGGGCAACCGTCACTATCCGTTACAGTACCAGATCATGGGCAACCGTCACTATCCGTTACAGTACCAGATCAGGGCAACCGTCACTAACCGTCCTAACCGTTACTATCCGTCACTGGATCCGTCACTATCCGTTACAGTACCAGATCATGGGCAACCGTCACTATCCGTTACAGTACCAGATCATGGGCAACCGTCACTATCCGTCACTATCCGTCACTATCCGTTACAGTACCAGATCATGGGCAACCGTCACTATCCGTCACTATCCGTCACTATCCGTCACTATCCGTTACAGTACCAGATCATGGGCAACCGTCACTATCCGTCACTATCCGTCACTATCCGTTACAGTACCAGATCAGGGCAACCGTCACTATCCGTCACTATCCGTCACTATCCGTTACAGTACCAGATCAGGGCAACCGTCACTATCCGTTACAGTACCAGATCATGGGCAACCGTCACTATCCGTTACAGTACCAGATCAGGGCAACCGTCACTATCCGTCACTATCCGTCACTATCCGTTACAGTACCAGATCATGGGCAACCGTCACTATCCGTTACAGTACCAGATCAGGGCAACCGTCACTAACCGTTACAGTACCAGTACCGTCACTATCCGTCACTATCCGTCACTATCCGTTACAGTACCAGATCTGGGCAACCGTCACTATCCGTTACAGTACCAGATCATGGGCAACCGTCACTATCCGTTACAGTACCAGATCATGGGCAACCGTCACTATCCGTTACAGTACCAGATCATGGGCAACCGTCACTATCCGTTACAGTACCAGATCAGGGCAACCGTCACTAACCGTCACTAACCGTCACTATCCGTCACTATCCGTCACTATCCGTTACAGTACCAGATCTGGGCAACCGTCACTATCCGTTACAGTACCAGATCATGGGCAACCGTCACTATCCGTTACAGTACCAGATCATGGGCAACCGTCACTATCCGTTACAGTACCAGATCATGGGCAACCGTCACTATCCGTTACAGTACCAGATCAGGGCAACCGTCACTATTCGTCACTATCCGTCACTATCCGTTACAGTACCAGATCTGGGCAACCGTCACTATCCGTTACAGTACCAGATCTGGGCAACCGTCACTATCCGTTACAGTACCAGATCATGGGCAACCGTCACTATCCGTTACAGTACCAGATCATGGGCAACCGTCACTATCCGTTACAGTACCAGATCATGGGCAACCGTCACTATCCGTTACAGTACCAGATCATGGGCAACCGTCACTATCCGTTACAGTACCAGATCAGGGCAACCGTCACTATCCGTTACAGTACCAGATCATGGGCAACCGTCACTATCCGTCACTATCAGGGCAACCGTCACTATCCGTTACAGTACCAGATCATGGGCAACCGTCACTATCCGTTACAGTACCAGATCTGGGCAACCGTCACTATCCGTTACAGTACCAGATCATGGGCAACCGTCACTATCCGTTACAGTACCAGATCATGGGCAACCGTCACTATCCGTTACAGTACCAGATCATGGGCAACCGTCACTATCCGTTACAGTACCAGATCATGGGCAACCGTCACTATCCGTTACAGTACCAGATCATGGGCAACCGTCACTATCCGTTACAGTACCAGATCATGGGCAACCGTCACTATCCGTCACTATCCGTCACTATCCGTCACTATCCGTCACTATCCGTCACTATCCGTCACTATCCGTTACAGTACCAGATCAGGGCAACCGTCACTATCCGTTACAGTACCAGATCAGGGCAACCGTCACTATCCGTTACAGTACCAGATCATGGGCAACCGTCACTATCCGTCACTATCCGTCACTATCCGTCACTATCCGTCACTATCCGTTACAGTACCAGATCTGGGCAACCGTCACTATCCGTTCGACAGGCGATAAAAAGGAGATTATTAATTAGCATGTGGCAAAACAAGCCAGAAGGACGCCTGGATTTTAGTAGGGTTAATTCCAGCCAACACGATAATCTTAGTTCTGGCCGATCCAATATAGCACGCACTCAATATTTCTGCCCGGACCAACTGGTCGCGCCATCGATCGTCCGAGCGACAAGCCCATCGCAGATAAGCGAATCTGGAAGCTCTGCCTGTCGGCGGGATATTATCGCGCCGCCGACACGGCCGTTTGATTGAATGACGCGCGCGAGATTCTGAACGGCTGCTGATGTCTATCATCGGGTGTTGTTTCTGGCTGCACGAGTCCGACTCCCTGCCAGACAAGTCGAAGGCCAGTTCGATTCAATCGAAGATGTTGTGTCCTTTGAAATGGGCATCGGCTTGGGACCGTCGGCCAGGGCTCAAAAATATCACCGTCCTGGCGATAGCGTCGGCGACCAGGTGCAGACTCACCAGGCCGCAGTGGCGACCAAAGCCAAAATTTTGCTTTGATATGTCCGTCAACATTTGAACAATAAATGATAGAATTACTTTCATTTAGCGGCAATGATCTTTTTCCAAATAAAAAGTGTACTATGCGCGTACGGCTAATGATACCAAATATCCAGTCCCTCTGACATACCATATTTATACTAGAAGCTCCCGTCGGCACAGGACGGCGCTTTTCTGACAACCACAATGCTAAACCAATGGCATACCGTGGTCGCCAAAAGTGCCGACGGAATGCGGACCCGCCGACCAATGTGGTCGTCGCCTAGAAATCTAGTTGTAAATGAGGAATTGGAAATCGGGCAACTCTTGGTGGCTTGTTCTGTCGTTCGTTCGAAAATTGGTTGTTTGCGGTATTTGTACCTAATCGTGATGGCGAATTAATGTCTTGTTTTCGTGAATTGATTGCTTGACTGCCTTGATTCATATTGACATTGCCGAGGTAGGCACCTAGTTAGATATTCAGGCGTAGACTCCATCCAACCATTCAAGATACTTACAGGGAACCAGTTTGCTCCTGGAGGTTAGAGGTCAAATTGGATCAGGATAATACAGAAAGGTATGTTGATGTTCCTACCTACTTAGGTACCCAGGCAAGAACCTACCTAGGTGCCAAGGTACCTTCCTAGGTACAAGGATATGATCTTGGGTAGCGGTGTCCAGAGTGCAAGCATTGGTAAGTTTGTTGTTTTACTTTGGATATGACATTGTAAGACAACAAATATTATAAGAACACATTTAATAATGGGATTAAGATGATGTAGCATGTTGCATACCTAACCATTTACATATTACCAGCACAAGTGCATGCATACTTTCCAGTTGGTAACGATGATAATATCAACATCTTGATATTTAGTTGGGGCAGTATATAATGAAGAAGAATGTAATATCTCAAATAAATCCTAATCTAAAATAACCTCTGCCACTAGGTGATTTTATACTTTATCCCATGTGTTATGTCAGGCCTTTAATTATAGCCTAGTCTTTTCTTTTTTAAATAAATATATCAGGCTCGAACACTATCTTCAGAAAAAGGAAAAATCAAACATTTTCTGCAAAAAACAAGAAAGCAAAACATAATTTCATTCCATTTTGAGCAGGAATGAATGGTTCCATTGTCTTAATCATGTTCAGAAACATGATCTCACAATATTGGCTATAATTGCACTTTAAGGTATGCATGAGGCAAGTTTTGCACACATTTTATCTTCATGAAGCAAGCAATAGGGTAAGGACTGGTTAGGTTAAGCTTTTCTTGTAAGCTAAAACACCCATTTTTAAACCTTTTTCAACAAACAAAAAATATTTCTTCAAAAACAGATTGGCTAGGGTAGGCTATGTTAGTTTTTTAAATTTGAAAATGTGAGAAAAATTGTGAAATTTTATTTTTGCAAGAAATGCATTTTCTTGCGTGGAAGGTTAGGCTAGGCTAGGCTAGGTTATGCTAGGTTATGTTATGTTGCACCTTTTCTTTCTTTTGCACATTATTTGTATGCTATATTACCCAACTCCAAGCCCATTTGTTGGTATTATTTTTCCTACTAACTGAAAGGTATGCATATGCACAAGAAATGAGTGGTCATGTCATGTTGACCACATTCACATAGAGATTGCATTGGAAAAAGAAATTCTAAGAATTCAAAAATTACCTGAAGGTGTAGATTTACCTAATATTGCCCTGAAGTGTCATGTCATTCTGAAAGTTAAAAACAAAAACATCTAGTGTACATTTTTGGGTATTGTGATTACAGGACAAGTTTTACACACATTTTACTGCCATGAAGCCAAGAGTGTTGTTAGGTTTGGTTACATGAGGTTAGTTTAGCTGTTTTTATGGAAAACAATTTTCCTTTATTGAACAACAAAAAAATGTTGATTTTTCTTCAAAAGCAGGTTAGGCTAGGTTGGGTTAGGTTTTTCGTTTGATGAATCTTGAGAAATAAATATGAAAGCTTTCTACTTTTTAATATTTCTTTTTTCATCGTAGGTTGGCTAGGTTATGTTATTTCTTTTGCTTTTGAGCATTATTTGTATGCTATATTACCCAATTGAAGGCCACCTTTTTAGTGTTCTTCTACCTGCCAACTGAAAAGTAAGCATTTGCAGAGGAAATGAGGGACAAAATTAACTCGTTCTTTTTGTATTTCATTAAATTAGAAATCCTAACATAAGATATCCTATGATAACACCTTTGCTTTACAGAGGAAAAGCATGTGATTACTGATTAGCATGTCTTGTATACAGTCTAAACTAAAAATTACTGCAGCTCCTAAGATGGCAAGTGGAGAAGGTTTAGATAAAGATACCTATATAGAAGAACATTGGAATGTAGAGCTGGTGCTGATTTGGTCTGCTTACTTTGGTTTCAGTGCCATCCACCTTGCCATGCCAGAATTTGCTGTCAGTTTCAATTATTTTTAAAAGAAAAAAACAGCAACTCTAACATGCACAGAGATTACAGCACAATGATGGTACTTTTCTTTGTATAGGTATCATGCAGATACTTTGAATAAGATATATATAGGATAGATGGCATTTTTCCACTCTAGCCAGGATATGGGTCTTCAGCATCCAAATCCAGTGTGAATAGAATACATGCATATTATGCTGGATTTCAAATAAAGTAATTGTACCAGAATGTTGGTGCACTGTACAATCATTCCAGGACATGCACAGATGTGTAGAGTTTGGCTTGAAAAATATTCTTTGTTCAGGCATATTTTTGCCCAAGTTACCTATCCAGATATCCTGAATAGTATATATCTAGAATAGATGGTATTTCTCCACTCTGGTCATGATATGGCTAGGATATGGGACACCAGCATCCCAATCCAGTGTGAAAAGAATACATGCATGTTTTACTGGACTTCAAACTAAATAATTGCACCAGAATTCTGGTGCACTGTATAATCATGGCACAAGTACAGATGTATTGAGTTATGCTTGAAAGAAATGCTTGGTTGAAGCATAATTTCTTGCCAAGTATCCCTGGATATGTACCATTATTTCATTTGTCTGGAGTTATGCTAGATATGTCTAGAGTAATATGTATTCTCAAGTTGCTTCAACATGGAGAACAACTCAAAACCAGTAAAGCTTGGTTAAATACATTTCCCTTCAATAAAGCTGTCATGAGCTGTAGCATATCTGTACATGTGATGTACATTTGGTGCGGTGTGTCAAAATTGTCATGGAATTCTTCAGTTTCAAAGCAAGGAGGGTTGGACATGGTTAAATTTGCTCTTTAATGTTGCATTTCGAGAGCAAAATGCTTAACATTCAATTCCAAAATTGTAATTTTGTCTTCCTGAACCATGAACTTCTTTCTGCATTTTCCAGTTAGCTTGGGCATGTCAATCAAACAGGAAGAAGTTTGCAGTCATTTGCAAACATCTTAAATCTTTTGGTGAAAAGGTCTCATATCTTATAATCCCATATATTCCAGACAATTCCCCATGGAGGATAATTTTGTAAATGACAAAACATCCAGTGCAGGAACATTCTTTCAACCCTGATTGGACAGAGTACTTGTCAGCAGTCGGCAGGCTGGATTTGTGCTTTGCAATCCTGGATATGGAGAGGAAATGTTTGGGTGTAATTGAATATGGAGAGGTTATTTTTATTCCAGCTTATGGCATCAGAATCTCGGCTTGTACTTTCCAGTAAATCTTGAGCACATCACAGAGCAGTTCATGGTCAAGAACCATTATTGGCCTACAAGTGAGACAAATGAAGACGATTTCTTCAAGAGGATGATGGTCTGGATGCACTAAATCCAGGATTAGGCAATTTTTCCAACCCCGGCAGTCACTGCTCTGGTTGTACATGTACCCCACCCTTTCTGATTACTATCGATCGCATATTCTTCTATGCTCAACTGAGTGGGGTGATGCCATGGTGCAATATTTGGCTTGTGGGTGCAGCATATTGACATATCATGGCCAGCCAAATATTTTAATTCAAATTAGCATTATTCGCGTTGATCTCAGTTAACCCCACTATTGCCTATTATTATATTCCCTGCATGCATTGCGTTTTGTGTGCACCCATTTCTCATCAAGATATGCTGGATAACGGCCTTTTCGTCGGTCTTAGCTCCGCACTGCAAGAGCCGAACTAAGAGCATGGATTCGCGCGGCTGCTTCAAGGATAGAGACAAGAATTTGTCGTACAAGATGGACAACATCCGCATAGTCAGTGACCTGCGCGCCATCCAGGCTTCGCTGACCGAGAGTGTCGTCGGCACTGTACTGGCGGCTGCGGTTCGCCTGCATATTAGCGGATTGATTTGGGGCTGTGAGGCGGCCGCTGCTGCGACTGTGAGGTGGCCATGGTTCGGGCTGTGAGGCGGCCGCTGCTGCGACTGTGAGGTGGCCATGGTTCGGGCTGTGAGGCGGCCGCTGCTGCGACTGCGAGGTGGCCATGGTTCGGGCTGTGAGGCGGCCGCTGCTGCGACTGTGAGGTGGCCATGGTTCGGGCTGTGAGGCGGCCACTGCTTCGACTGTGAGGTGGCCATGGTTCGGGCTGTGAGGCGGCCACTGCTGCGACTGTGAGGTGGCCATGGTTCGGGCTGTGAGGCGGCCGCTGCCGCACCCGTGAGGCGGTCACTGTGATGGCTGTGAGGTTGCCGATGCCGCGGCTGTGAGGCCACCACTGCCGCGGCTAAACTGATCGGCAATGTTGTGAAATGTTCTCTTAGTTATGCCCAATTTTGCTTTGTCTAGAAAATTATTTTTTGATAGGACGCTTTTTAGAAGTGCACCACTGAAATTTATATAGATCAGGATTCCATCCATATCAGCGTACTTTCATGTTTCTTCCACAAAATATATCAAGCTGAAAAATATGCTGAAGAAGATATTAAAGGAAAGGGCTTATGCCTACTAGTTTTGTTACTACCGTCCAAGTGTAGAAGTACTGTACCTATTATTAATTAATAATTGTTCGTTGTTTTGTATGTGATGTAAGATGACAGCTAATGGGAATTATAAGTATTCATCTGGAATATAAATGTAATCTATTCTATACACGGTAGAAGATTGCGAGTAATTGATGTTCGATTGCCGAAGATCGCTTGGGATTTTTCACCTTTATGTGCCGAACTCCGGATTGTGTTATTTTTCGCTATCTTCGAGGGAATTTTGTTCATCCTCCACTGTCTCCGAACGACTGCTCTCCGAGCGACATTCAGGAGTTCCTTTGGGAAGGGCGACACTCCTTTTGTTGCGAAAAAAAATACCCAGGGCGCCAAGCGACAACTTTTTCTGATGAAACAATCGAAGAAAAGCATGGAAGGCCGTCATCTGAAAAAAATCATGAAAATCATGTTTCTGAAATTTCATGTTATCCAGTCCCGAAGGACAACCAACCCTATCCCCTCTCCATTGGACCCATACCTGATTGGCGACCAATTTCCCAGAATTGTGTCTCGTCGGCGACCACCGAAAGGCTTTTTTGAGCCCTGCCGTCGGCCATCAGCGGCGGACCGCAGCTGGCCGCCACTGGTAATCTCGTGATTTGCTGAACAGTGAAGGGCGGCCGGCCGGGCAGGTATGGTTGTTCGCTGCACGCGTCTGGCTCCTGTACGGCGGTGCTGGCCGGCGGTAATTCGAACGCCAGAAAGTCGTCCCGTTGAAGCGATCAGCCGATCCCATGGCACCCCCTGTCGTTCCCATCGCACCACTACCGATCCCATCGCACCCCCTTTCCCCAGAGAATATGGGTTTTCGGGTGAAAACATACCCCTAGCTTAGTTTGTTCGTATTTCGTAAATAAATACTGTCGTGAATTGACAGGATTTAACCTCGTGAATAAACACATGAAACCAACACTTTACATCGCAGAAACACGACATTTATACAGTATTTTCTTTTTAGTAATTCAATGGAGTGCTAGGCAGGTGAAACAGCATTGCACAGATTGACTAAATCATGTTCTTAGTGATAGTATCAAAAACAACTTTTAATTGAAAGCATTGACAAAAACATGGGGAAA
The DNA here is from genome assembly GCA_034440615.1 of Ashinkailepas kermadecensis. Lineage (NCBI taxonomy): Eukaryota > Metazoa > Arthropoda > Thecostraca > Neolepadidae > Ashinkailepas > Ashinkailepas kermadecensis. Next base: position 103,573 of record JAOTOM010003649.1, on the reverse strand, counting down.
GTCGAAGAAGGAACTTTGGACTCTGGTAATCCAGGATCATCTTGTACAAATGTGCGATAATTGTATTGCTCATCTGCCTAACTTACTCTGAATTGGCATCAGCCAACATACGGGTCCGCTACACACGCACTTCACAAGTCACGTTAAATACGTCAGAAGCACGTGACAAGCACGTGTAGCTTCTAAAGCAATTGCGCACTTAATTATGCGATTCCTAAGGCACCATTCTACAGTGGTAGATAGTTGTATCTATGCTGTGACTTCTTCTTATCTATGCATCTATATGAGCCTTCATTCTTCGAAGTGAAAGGAACGTTTTATGACATCCGTAAATGAAGCGGTTTGTGCAAGAGGGCCCAGGCTCCAACTGATATCCATAATCCTTCGTTCAAATTTTCCGCTGTGCAGAGTTCCAAAAGTCTGTAATTCCACCGGTGTATTGAGGAAGGAAGTGATGAAATAGTAGTCCTATTCTTGTGATTTCAAATCGGAGAAGTGCTGAATGAAAACCGTGTGACACAAATCATCAGGTGTCGTTCTGGAGAATCCATTTGACATACTTGGACACCTCGGTGTAAATGTCAGGATATTTGAGATTGCCACATCCCAGACCAGTGCACAAGACACCAACTCATCACTTGCCGTTCTTGAGAATCCACTGGACATACTTGGATACCTTGGTGTAGATGCCAGGATATTTGGGATTGCCGCAGCCCAGACCGGTCGACACGACACCAATCACCTGATACTGACGGAAGAGCCCTCTTGCCACCAGCGGGCCGCCGGAGTCGCCCTGACAGGCGTCCCTGGAGGAGTTGGTCGAGTGCCGGCCGTTGGCGCACAGCTTGGTGCCCTGGAAGCCGCCCGGGAAGTGCCTGGCGAAGTTGGCCGCCAGCGCCTGCCGGTACACGCGCTCGCAGCGGCGCTCGTCGAACACGCGCAGCCGGGCCTCCTGCAGCACGCTGGCCACGCGGCCGCCGTACGAGAGCCGGCCCCAGCCGGCCAGGCTGGCGGCGCCCGTCGGCTCGGCGCCGGCCGGCGGCAGGCAGACGGGCGCCACGCGCTCGCTGAACGCCACGGCGCGCGTCAGCAGCAGCAGCGCGATGTCGTTCTGGCTGGCGCCGTAGGCCGGGTGGACGACGGCGCGGCGCACGCGCGCCGTCGTGTGCAGGCCGTCGGCCAGCGAGGCGATGTCGTAGTCGCCGAGCCGGACGACGAGCCGGCCGGTGGCCAGGCCGGTCACGCAATGCGCCGCCGTCAGCACGGTGTTCGCCGACAGCAGCGTGCCGCCGCACAGCCAGCGCGGCCGGCCCGCGCCGCGCTCGCCGACCAGCGCCATCCACGGCCACTCGCCCAGCGGCAGCGCGACGGTGCCGGTGACGTTCTGGCCGTTGACCACCGGCGACGTTGCGGTGGGCCCGGGGTCGGCCGGTGCGAAGGTCGTGCGGGCCGCCGCAGCTCGTCCTGCGATGGGCGCGGACGCGCTCTGTGTCTTGGCCGCGCTGCGTCGGTACCGGCGGTGTTTCTTCGTGTCGAGGAGCGAGTTCGTGCCGAATGTCGTGGAGCGAGTTAATGGAGTGAGTAGGCGAGTGAGTGGAGTGAGTCGTCGCCGGATGAGACGGCCGCAGTTGCGCACCAGTTGTCGGATAGGTGCGCGGAAGGTGAAAGTGGGACTGAGAATCGGCGTCGGCGCCCCGGCCGGCAGCAGCTCGCTTTTTGAGCAGCAGACGTACGTTCCGCACCGCCACGAGCCAGCCATGGTTGGGTTTCTGCACCGTCCGGGCGCCACGCACGTGCCCAGCCGAACCGGGCTGCTCTTGAGGCAAAGCCGACCGAAAGTGAGGTCAGAATCTCCAATGGTTGACACAAGGCGTTTGTAGATCAAGTCTTGGTTCGCTTCAGTCGTCTTGTCATATTTCACCTCAAGTTGTGGGAGCGCTTCAGTCTGCTCTGGCGCCAAACGAACCTCACCACCAGCCGTGGCCACAGTTGGTTTCCAGTCGCCAGCGCCAGTCGGTTGCAGCGCCAGACGAGCCTCACCACCGGCCGTGGCCACAGTTGGCTTCCGGTCGCCAGTCGGTTGCAGCGCCAGACGAACCTCACCACCAGCCGTGACCACAGTTGGCTTCCGGTCGCCAGTCGGTTGCACCACCCACCACCGTACAGTTGGCTTCCGGTCGCCAGTCGGTTGCAGCGCCAGACGAGCCTCACCACCGGCCGTGGCCACAGTTGTCTTCCGGTCGCCAGTCGGTTGTACCGCCAGCCCAGCCTGAGCACCGACCGCGATGAGGGTCAGCACAGCGGCGGTCACCAGCGGGCGGAGCAGCATTGTGCGTGTGCACGGCCTTGCGCCGACCCTGTCGAAGCGCGACTGGCGCCAAAGTGTGCCGGCGTCAGGTCGGTTGCTGCACCCGCCACCCGCCGTCACGGCTGTGCGCTGTCAGGAACTGTCACGCGGATCTATCAGTGTCCGCCCACTCGTGACGTGCTGCCTGGCGGCATAGCCCGGCGCCGACTGACCTGGCTGACGACTGAATGGCTGGTGGCATCCCGACACTGCCGGCGCCGGGTTCGTGTGACCTCTCACGCCATGAAGCGCAGTTTGACAGCACGAGCGGCGTATCACTTTGTATGCGTTAAGGGGTGCAACTGTCCCCCCCCCCACACACAATCATTCATTGCTCCCACCAATCAGACCGAAGCTCAGCCATTGAGCCTATGGAGCCTTTCCAGAACGCCCGAGGGCACCCCCGGCTCAACGAGGTTTTTATCAGCCGATGGCGTCTCTCTCCGTAGAAACATGTCATCAAAAACAAAAATTGTCCCCCCCGTCAATTTCACAAAGTGACACCCATGAACACGAGGGTCGACTGAAGCTAACCCAAAGCTGGTGTAGGAAGATAGCCGCAAGGCGTCACGGCCGGGCCTCTCGCCAGTAGTGGCCAGCGGCGACCACCGGAAGCGGAGACCTCGGACCGGAACCGGCGGCCGGCCGCGCTGCCTGCTCAACCCGCCGGATGGCGCACGACGTGTGACACGCGAAAGTCACGCCTCGCGCGCCCTCCGCGTCCTCAACGACCTCCTCGCCTTCCGCTCCCTCGCGCGCCCGCCGCGCCGACTCGCCAGCAGCCACCACGATTCGCGAAGCGCCCGTCGGCCCATTGGCTTGCATCGGCGGCGTCGCCAGAATCTACGAGCCCAATCGTGTATGCACGCGCGTTCGCCGGCGCAGGCCACTTGTCAGGCGCGCGCGCCCGAGGCGGCCGTGAATCTCGCGCCGCGTCTCGGAGCGCGCCGGCAGCGCCCGGCTCCCGCGCCGTGTCGGGCGGCGCAGTATCGGATCGGCCGCTGATGACTTCCTGGACGGCGCGCGTCTACGGCTCCCGCCAATTTCGCCTGCGCCGTAATGCCTGTCTGCGGCGGCGCCGATTAAAATCACCCACGTGACGATGGACGCGGTGGACGATGGACGCGGTGGGCGATGGACGCGGTGCACGATGGACGCGATGGACGATGGACGCGATGGACGATGGACGCGGCGACCCACGCGACCAGAGACACGCTGGGTCGCGCCGGACCTGGCAGGGTGGTGAGGTGTGCCGAGCATACTGCGCAGCGACAGCCGCCACTGTTGCAGCGGTCAGCCCGTGTGCAAAGGTCAGCCGAATGCCCCGACGGCGGGCTGTCGTTCGGCCCACACATTGAGTCACTTTGTACACTCAGGAGGCGCCACCTGAGTACACTCAGGAGGCGCCACGATCTCGCCTCTGCTGACTTCTCCCTCGCGCCCCTGCTTGATTGACATCTCCTGTCGCTGAGTGTTACGAGCGGTTAACCGCTGTGTGCCAGCATAAGTCTCATAAAATGATCTGCTGTCATTGCTCAGAATAATTTATCGAAAGTTCAAAACCTTCCGGAGCATGGTGGCTTGGTAGTGTCATGTTGCTCCTGGGCGCACTCGTCGTTACGCATTCCGTGTGGAATTACTCACGCAAAGCGACACCAATGTCGCCGAACAGCGTTCGCAATCGCCAATTGGCCATCTGTCAGCTGACTGCAGCCAGCCGGCCATCTGTCAGCTGACTGTAGCCAGCCGGCCATCTGTCAGCTGACTGCAGCCAGCCGGCCAGCTGCCAGCTGACTGCAGCCAGCCGGCCACCTGTCAGCTGACTGCAGCCAGCCGGCTACCTGTCAGCTGACTGCAGCCAGCCGGCCAGCTGCCAGCTGACTGCAGCCAGCCGGCCACCTGTCAGCTGACTGCAGCCAGCCGGCCACCTGTCAGCTGACTGCAGCCAGCCGGCCACTTGTCAGCTGACTGCAGCCAGCCGGCCATCTGTCAGCTGACTGCAGCCAGCCGGCCACCTGTCAGCTGACTGCAGCCAGCCGGCCACCTGTCAGCTGACTGCAGCCAGCCGGCCATCTGTCAGCTGACTGCAGCCAGCCGGCCACCTGTCAGCTGACTGCAGCCAGCCGGCCACCTGTCAGCTGACTGCAGCCAGCCGGCCATCTGCCAGCTGACTGCAGCCAGCCGGCCATCTGTCAGCTGACTGTAGCCAGCCGGCCATCTGTCAGCTGACTGCAGCCAGCCGGCCATCTGTCAGCTGACTGTAGCCAGCCGGCCATCTGTCAGCTGACTGCAGCCAGCCGGCCACCTGTCAGCTGACTGCAGCCAGCCGGCCATCTGTCAGCTGACTGCAGCCAGCCGGCCATCTGTCAGCTGACTGTAGCCAGCCGGCCATCTGTCAGCTGACTGTAGCCAGCCGGCCACCTGTCAGCTGACTGCAGCCAGCCGGCCATCTGTCAGCTGACTGCAGCCAGCCGGCCATCTGTCAGCTGACTGCAGCCAGCCGGCCATCTGTCAGCTGACTGCAGCCAGCCGGCCATCTGCCAGCTGACTGCAGCCAGCCGGCCATCTGTCAGCTGACTGCAGCCAGCCGGCTACCTGTCAGCTGACTGCAGCCAGCCGGCCATCTGCCAGCTGACTGCAGCCAGCCGGCCACCTGTCAGCTGACTGCAGCCAGCCGGCCATCTGTCAGCTGAGGCTGACTGCAGCATCTCCCCGTCGCTCTGACGCACGTCTGATCAGATTCGAGACCGGCAGACGTCCCCCGAGTGGTCGGGCAGATCGTGTCCGCCACTAGGCCTGGTCTGTTGCGAACCAGCAGCCCACGCCGGTTCGGCCGTGGCCACCCTGGCGACCTGGTGCGGCGCGGCTCTGTTGCGACAGGACCGTGTCGTCTCGTGTTGTTGCGACAGGGCAGCGCTGACCCCGCCGACCGCACGACTCGCCCCGGGCGAGGTGGACACTTGTTGGCACTCCATCTTCGAACAGATTCGCCTCCGGGACAGTGGGCGCGTGCTGACGCTTCACCCCCGAGACAGGGGTGGATCCAGGAGGGGAATGTGAGGCATGTGGAGACGCTGCTCCCTCTGACCGGAAAAGGGTGTCCCGGAGGTTCAAGACGTTGGGATGAATCTTCCACCCTCCCTTTATTTTTTCAGCCGGAGGCGACTCTCTTAGTAGGAAAAGCACTCGCGGGAGAGTGCATCTAGAGGCACTCTCTGGAGATACCCCCGTGAAAGTTTCATAATCAGTGGCGCACCTTTGGGAAAGTGGCCCACCTCCAGACGAGTGACAGCCTCCATTAAAAAAAACAGAATTAGCCCTTGATCCAAAGTGACTGGCCACCGGGGCGGAGGGGCACATGCCGGCCATGCATCTCCGAAGTGAGTCTCGCCGGGCAGATAGTGCGGTATGTCCAAGCTGACTTCGATCTGATCCCCACGTCGGAGGGGTGTCAGCGCCACCTGGATGCGTTCGATGTCAACTGGCAGGGGTCGGTGTCGACTGGTGGGGTCAGTGTCAACTGGCGGGGTCTGTGTCGATTGGTGGGGTCGGTGTCGACTGGTGGGGTCAGAGTCCGTTGGTGGGGTCAGTGTCAATTGGTGGGGTCAGAGTCCGTTGGTGGGGTCGGTGTTAACTGGTGGGGTCGGTGTCGACTGGCGGGGTCAGTGTCAACTGGTGGGGTCAGAGTCCGTTGGTGGGGTCGATGTCAACTGGTGGGGTCGGTGTCAACTGGTGGGGTCAGTGTCAACTGGTGGGATTGGTGTCGAGGGCAGAGCAGTGAGTCGACTCACTCACTGCTCTGTCCTCGTCGCGACCGGTCGTGTTTTTGCGCTCCCGTGACGAGGGAAAACCGTGAGTAAAAGATTGGGCACAGGTGGTTAGTGGAGGGAGGATTTGTTCTATTGTAGGCCTAGGTTAAGAAGGAGCGGTTATATTGTTTAAATTGAGTATATTAGACTTATCCTAGGTATTCTAAGCTTCTATAATTATCGATCGGCCACGTGGACGTTTGTAGACGGGTGGAGCTGCCACGTGGCTTAGGTTTCTTTTTAAAAAGAGGAAAAAATTTGTGTTTTTTTTGGTGTTTTTGTTGAAAATAAAAAAGGGGGGGTTAACTTACACTAGGTAGCTTCTAGAATTATCGATCGGCTACGTCGACGCTTTGTAGATGGGTGGCGCGGCCTCGTGGCTTAGGTTTCTGTAGTGCAGAGGAATAAGTTTGTATTTTTGGGTGGTTAAGTTTAAAATAGAGTTGAAGACTAAAATAGTGTGCTTAAATTACACTAGGTATATCTTCTTGTCCTGGTGTTATTGTATAGGTATCTAGGTTTTTGATTATATTAGTGTTTAGTTTGGTTTAGTTGGAGTTTGCAGCTGGTGGTAGGTATTTAGCAATTACTTCTGTGCATATATTTGCATAGTTTTATCTCATGAGTTTCTTTTTAACAAGCAGATTTTTAGCTTCTAGAATTATCGATCGGCCACAAGGGCCCGGATGGAGCGGCCACGTGGCTTAGGTTTCTGTTAGCATAGAGGAATAAGTCGGCGTCCGCTTGGTGTTTAAGTTTAAGATAGACTTTAAGATTAAAATAGTGAGCTTAAATTACACTAGGTAGCTTCTAGAATTATCGACCAGCCACGTGAACGCTTTGTAGACGGGTGGCGCGGTCTCGTGGCTTAGGTTTCTGTAGTGTAGAGGAATAAGTCAGTGTCTTTTTGGTGTTTAAGTTTAAGATAGAGCTTAGGACTAAAATAGTGAGCTTAAATTACCACTAGGTATATTTTCAATATACTGGTGTAATTGCAAAGGTATCTAGGGTTTTTTTTTGTTTTTTAAAAATTTTAGTTTGGTTTAGTTGGAGTTTGTAGCTGGTGAGAGTCGGGATAACTTTTATTTTATTTTTTTATTTAAAAAAAAAGAAAAAAAAAGCAAGGTGACTGTGGGAAGTGTAAGTGTATGGTAGTCATTGGGGACTTGAGTAAGAAAGTAGATATGTTAGCAAGGGAGGTGGAGCGTCTGAAGTGTTTGGTGGCAGGGCCCACCATAGGAAATGTCAGCCAGGCAAGCCAGGTGCAGGAGTCTAGGAGTGATAGGGGTGGAGATAGTATGGACCATGATAGTAGAGAGTGGAAAGTAGCTAGACGCTACAGTACGAGACTAGCTTTAAGGAAAATTGACAAAGGCATTGAAACTAATAATAGATTTGAGGTACTGCAAGAGAGAGATAGTAATGCTGCTAAGGAGGGAGGTAGGAACGACCAGGCAGCTGATGATAGAGAGGGGGAAGTTTTAGTTATAGGGGACTCAAGAGTGAGGTACATAGACCGTACTTTTTGTAGCAGGAACCCCAACAAACGGACTCGTGTTTGCTACCCAGGGGCCCAGGTAAAGGATGTTGGTGATAGGATAGAAGGAGTGATGAAGGGTAGTGGAGAGAGCACAACAGTAATTGTGCAGGTTGGTGTAAATGATGTAGGAAAAGCAAAAACAGAGGAAACAATACACGAGTATAGGGCTTTGATAAGTAGGTTAGCTGTGAGTAGGAAACGAGGAATGGTAACATCCATCCTCCCTATGGTTAACGCAAGCATAGAGTGGTACTCGAGGGCCATTGGGCTGAATACCAGGGTGGCCAAGATTTGTAAGGAACTTGGGGTGGGGTTCTTGGATTTGTGGGGGGATTTCTGGGGGAGGACTGAAATGTTTACATTAGATGGGTTACATTTGAGCAAGAGAGGAGTTGAATTGCTCAGCAATAGGTATGAGGAGGCTCTCATTAGGGAACAGGGAAACTAGGCAGGTCATGGGGGGATGTAGCTGATAGAGAGAGAAGTCTTGCAAACACCTCACAGTCAGCAAATAGGGGTAGCAGTAGATCAAGGGGGCAGAGTGGTAGCTCATCCAGAGATGATAGAGCTACTCAACATGAAAAAGCCAAAGAGGGTTATGGAACTTTTGTTAAGTGTATGATGCTTAATGCTCAGAGCATTCAATCCAAATTTGATGAGTTCAAGTGTTATGTTGCTGAGGAGGAGCCAGATTTTGTTTGCATTACTGAGGAATGGGTCAGTGAGGGATATTTTCACAAGTTTCAATTTCAGAAGATATGTAGGCAACTTCATGCCATGAAACATCAAAATTTAAGTAATGAATTCAGAAGGAAATAGAGCAATGTCATTCATTTCATATTTATAGGCATCACACGCAATGCAACCACAGAAATCTACAGGGAGACAGTGTAGAGTATGCATGGCTTTCTACACCCATAATTATTTGTGCACTCAAGTGTACATTATTTACTCAACATCTGGTTTTTTTCTTGAACAACATTTCAGGCTAGGTTGGGTTAGGTTAGGATATTTTATTTGAAAATTATTCACAAAACAATAATGTCTTGCAATTTTTAAATTCTTAAATGAGAATTTGTTTTCTTACATGGAAGGTTAGGCTAGGTTAGGCCATGCCATGTCATTTCTTTCATAATTTCAAATCAAATATTACTTTTTATGCTATATTACCCAACTTGAAGCCTGTTTGGGATATTTTGCTTCCAAGCTGAAAAGTATGCATCTACAGAGGAATTGAGTTGTCACATATCAAGCACATTCATAAGCACTGCATTGAAAAAAAAAATTCCAAGAAGTCAAAAATACCTTAAACCACGAATTTATTTATATTCATTTTGAAAACTTGTTTGCAAATAAGGTGTTGATTTTATTATTCGAAATTGTGCTTCTTCAAAAACAGCTTGGGCTAGATTAGCTTTCCGACTTTTCAAATTCAGATAATATTTCCTTAAAACTGGATGTCTCAACCGCATGTCTCATCTGACTTCTACTGATTTACATGTTAATCCTGCTGCCATATAACCACCATAGAATAAAGTTCATGCATACCCTCACCTTGAAGCCTGATTATCAAGTTTCGAGATGAGGGCCATATCATTTTGAAATTCAATTTCTTTTACATAGGAAAGGCAAGTTTTTGAGACTGACTGTATAACTGTTTGCAGACATAGCCCCTTCGCCTCCTGGGCTCATCAAGAACTACCTAAGTAAGAACCTACTTTCACCTGATAAAGTAGGTTGATAAAGTAGGTAGGATAAAGTAAGTAGACACCTGATAGGCACCTGCCACGGTGCCCTTCACAAGCTGCCGCTTTTTGTGAAGCCTCACCAGAGTCCACAGCGTCTCGATCTTGCGGTTGGACGCGGCGTTGTGTTAGTTTTCAGTGGTGTGACGCACATGCCGTCCCTGGCAGCCAGCACCACCCCGTCCAACCCCCGCTTGTTAGGCCCACCGCTTGCACCACCGGCGCCTGGCGCCGGGCGAGCGCCTGCCGCGCCTCGTGCGGTGTGACCGACCGCCGGGCTCAGCTGATGGGCTCCTGAGTCGTACAAGGCTCGGGACGCCTCGTGCGGTGTGACCGACCGCCGGGGTCAGCTGATGGGCTCCTGAGTCGTACGAGGCTCGGGACGCCTCGTGCGGTGTGACCGACCGCCGGGGTCAGCTGATGGGCTCCTGAGCCGTACGAGGCTCGGGACGCCTCGTGCGGTGTGACCGACCGCCGGGGTCAGCTGATGGGCTCCTGAGCCGTACGAGGCTCGGGACGCCTCGTGCGGTGTGACCGACCGCCGGGGTCAGCTGATGGGCTCCTGAGCCGTACGAGGCTCGGGACGCCTCGTGCGGTGTGACCGACCGCCGGGGTCAGCTGATGGGCTCCTGAGTCGTACAAGGCTCGGGACGCCTCGTGCGGTGTGACCGACCGCCGGGGTCAGCTGATGGGCTCCTGAGTCGTACGAGGCTCGGGACGCCTCGTGCGGTGTGACCGACCGCCGGGGTCAGCTGATGGGCTCCTGAGCCGTACGAGGCTCGGGACGCCTCGTGCGGTGTGACCGACCGCCGGGGTCAGCTGATGGGCTCCTGAGCCGTACGAGGCTCGGGACGCCTCGTGCGGTGTGACCGACCGCCGGGGTCAGCTGATGGGCTCCTGAGCCGTACGAGGCTCGGGACGCCTCGTGCGGTGTGACCGACCGCCGGGGTCAGCTGATGGGCTCCTGAGCCGTACGAGGCTCGGGACGCCTCGTGCGGTGTGACCGGCCGCCAGGGTCAGCTGATGGGCCTCCAGGAACGGCCGACCCACAGCCCGCCGGCATGCGCTCCGCCGTAAGTCGGTCAACTTCAAGGTCACGCGGACCAGCGCGGGCCTGGTACCGGATGTCGATCGGCGGCCGGCCGGCCCGCAAGGCGATGTGCTCCGGGGCATATACGACGGCAAACGGCACAAATGGATGGAGCAGTTCGCAGTGACGAGCCGTCCGAGGATGGTGACGATGAGGTGTAGTCTCGATCACAATCGCACAGCACACCACGGGTCAGGCGTTGGCGAGGGCGGCGAAGGACGGAGAGCACCGGCGCCACGACCGCGCTGGCGCGCTGGCGTGGAGCGCAGGCAACTGTGACCTGACATGACCTAACACAACATGTTATCAATAGCTGCGAGAAGGACGCCCAGATGGCGCCGAAGATGGTAAGGGGTTCCGTTGGAAGATTCGGAAGCTTCCTGCGAAAACCTTAGTGGATCGGGTTGAATCGCCCCATCCCCTTCACTAGCGAGAGCTACTACATTTACTCATCGATATATCTTCTGCACTGTTTTCAGGCAAGCATGTTATAATATCTCAAAATTTGGGCCATCGATGCAATAATTGTTTCGAGATCGGCCAATCATTCTTGGCCAAATTAGCGGCCGCCTGTTACTGCGAGTGAAGACGGAGGTACTAAATTATAAATCGAATGTTTGACAAATAGACAAATCCACTCGACGTTGCTCAGGCTGACCAGTGGAAACCGCATGAGGTTTCATAGCAATCCGTGGTACCGGTGTAACTACCGTTGGTTCCAAAGACGCATTTGTGCTCGGCAGTCACTGGCGGATCCATGGGGGGGGCATTCCGGCCATGCCCCCCCCCAAGCGCTTTAAAGGGGGGGCATAGTGTCTTTTGCGCCCCCGAAACCAACAGAAGTAAACTGAATTAAAATGCAGTAACCTTTGCTGAGGTTAAAAAATAGCGTTCCGGGTGAAGTAATCTCCAATTTTAAAGGTATTTTGTGATAATTGTTTGGAAGCACAATATGGTAGCATAGTAGATCCTGACACATCGATGGTTCTATGCTGTTGAAGTTCTGCTTACAGCAAGAGATGACGAAATCAGCAGTTTCATTATTCCTTCGTCAGATAGGTTCATGAAGTTTGTTTAGCCAGTAACGGGCAAGCGGACCCAGTGAGCCAGATTTGAAAGCGGAATTTGAACAGGATGTTTTGTGCGAGTGACCAGTTGAGCCGAGTTGAGCAGAATGTTTCGTATGTTGGTGTTGGGGTTGCTAAGATGGAGAGACAGGCTACATTGACTGATTTTTTTTTCAAGAAGAATAGCAAGATGACACTAGCAAATACAGGGAGGGGCCATTCCGTCCATGCCCCCCCCGAAGCGCTTAAAAGGGGGGCATAGTGTCTTTTGTCCCCCCCCGAAACCAACAAAAGTAAACTAAATTAAAATGCAGTAGCCTTTGCCGAGGTAAAAAATAGCGTATGAATGAAATAATGTCCAATTTAAAAAGTTTTTTTTTAAATGTTTGGAAGCCAATATCGTAGCATAGTAGATTCTGACACACATCGAGGGTTCCATGCTGCTCAAGTTCTGCTTACAGCAAAAGTTGACAAAATCGGATCCACCAGTGTGTACACGTGCACGAACGTTAACGTGGTACAAGACGTTGAACGTGAACGCGAACGTTTTGGTAAACAAGAACAAAAATCCGGTAACTTAGAAACGGTGGAGGTAGGCGGTGGCCCCTACACAGGAACTTATGTTGTCATTAATTTTTTTAATGGGCCCTTTTGCCAAATAGTGGTCGAAATCCGGTGCTTTTAACAAAAAAAGTGGGATAATGGGCACCCTCCAAATCCTTTCGACCCCCTCCCCTGATGCAATCCCTAGGTACGCCACTGGGGAGGGGGAGGGGGGCTGACGCCGAAATCCGAAAGTTGCCCCCCCCAAACCGGTGGGCTAGATCCGCCAGTGTCGGCAGTAAGTGGTGGTTTGAACATTGAGCGACGACATGCTGGTCTTCCTGGAAATACGTCTGGCTCCGTAGCTCCTCGTTGACGATGGTGTCAACACCAGAAGTTCAAGGTGTGCTTCACATTGAAAACAAAATACATTTGTAATCCTTGCTTCCAGGAGCGCTTCCGCACAGCGGAGAGTCAGAAAACAGCAGTTCTCAGCTTTACCACGGGTGGCGGCACCGTCGGCTGCCATCTTCCTCTGCGGACCATGCGTCGCCAGCTGATGGTGGTGGCCCGGGGCAGTCAGGTCAGAGGGGCGGCACCGCAGTCAGCTGCTGCAGCTGGCGTCAGGTCAGAGGGGCGGCACCGCAGTCAGCTGCTGCAGCTGGCGTCAGGTCAGAGGGGCGGCACCGCAGTCAGCTGCTGCAGCTGGCGTCAGGTCAGAGGGGCGGCACCGCAGTCAGCTGCTGCAGCTGGCGTCAGGTCAGAGGGGCGGCACCGCAGTCAGCTGCTGCAGCTGGCGTCAGGCGGGCGTCAGGCGCGACTCGCCGGTCGGATGCGGCCCGCTCCATCACGCCCCACAGCACCGGCACCACCAGCGCTGGCCATCACCGCCACCACCATTGCCATCGTCATCATCTTCACCGCTGGCGACGCCATCACGCTCCCGGGATGTGGAGTGTCTCGAGACCTGGCTGGCGCCGACACCAGGGACGCCATGGTGACCAGTTTGCGGTAGATACGTCAACGGTGTGCAAGGCGACTGTACCCATAGGCGGAAATTCAACAAATTATGGAGGGGGATGCACGGAGGAAGCTGGGTAACTCAAATCGGCTTGGAGCCGCATCCCATAGTATGCCGTGTTAAAACTTTAACACTCGCACGTCCGGCGGTCCGCGCCAACTTCGCATGTCCGGGGGGGCAGATGTCTGCCCCCCATAAGATCTCCAGAACTATGCTAGGTAGCGACAAACGGAAAACGGTGTTGGATAGCTGGTGACAAGCTCTATCGAAAGTATTTCGGTCATTTTCTCGCTCAGGTCAATATTTAGGTCACTGGGTCATCATATGTCAAATTCGACCAGATCGGGTGGGACCCTCAGATATTGGCACATATCTCAGGATCTGTAACAGATAGAAACAAACTGCAAATGCTGTTCGACAGCCCTTGAAATGTGCTATCGACATACGCTGTGTAATTTAAGGTCAGGTCAACAGATGGATCACCGAAACTATGACCTCAGGTCAAGGTCATGGGGTAGACTAGGGAGGTCATGTAATATATCAATCGACACGTCTTGGCGATACAAGCACAATGATCGTAATTTCAGTCTTCTAGCTCAATGCAGTGCGATATAATGCGCAGAAATGTGCAAGTGATTCCAGGTGACCTCAGCTGACCTTGGTGAGGTCACTGAGCAAAAATGTCAGCGGTGACATTGAGAATAGCTTTGAACTACACGCCATAACCGTTGGAGGTCATTCCGAGAGCAAATATGTAACCAGGAAACATTTGTATATTTTACCATAGGCCTATAATGGGGAAGCCATGGCCGCGACCTGACCTCAGGTCAATGCTACAAAAAAAACCGTGATATACATATTATAGTCCTTGATAAGATCATGCCGTGATGTAAGTTTGAAATCAATCGCCAAATTATTGTGGGAGTGATGGCACTTAGAACTCCGAGGGATGTTGGGTCACTTCGCATGACCTGGTGACCTGACTTGAGATGACCAGGGTCAAAATTTTCCGAGGATATGCGGAAAATACCAATGAGCAGCCATGCGAGGTTTGGCCTTGCTAACCCGATTAGTATGGCGGCAAAGTAGGAAAAACCGCAAGGGGCAGATATCCTCCCCACCCCCCCGGACGTGCGCGGGTTAAATGATTGCGGACACACTAGCCCTGAGGGGCCCGAAAACCGTTCAAAACATACAAAGTTCCATACCTGCTGCGTTCCACGACAGAACAACCAATGCACTTCACCATGTAAATTTTGATTGAGACCCAAATTTGTTACAGGGTAGTCTTTGGCCCTGAATACGGTTGTGCAAATTTCAGCCAGATTCAACGAACGGTTTTTGGGCTTATTGCCTCCGGCATTATTTTAGGTCAATAACATGAGTTGCCTTCACGATGGATATCTCATCAATAAAGGCGAAAATGGTGGCAAATGCTATGCATTTCAGAAGAAAAAGGATCAACTGAAGCATTCCCGAAATAAAATATCAGTATTTCCTACATTTGAACTAGAGACCTTATGGCCTCGTGACCTCCAGTGACCCATAGTCCATCAAAATTGACAAATTTGACGGCGGAAATAAAAGTGGGCATGATTTCGCTCACCAAAAACAAATTTGAAAACCATACCAAATTTCAAGGTCACTAATTACCGGTAGGTCACCCATGGGTTAATATTCATGATATTAGCAACGCATTCGCATTTGCATTTAGCATCCTATTCGCATACACTCCGATTTCGTTCCTTTTTTCAGCATATGGTCTTTGTCGCTTGCAAAAGTAAGGCAAACAGCAATTATTCAGTACGATGAGCAGTTCGATCTCCAGAGGTCAAGAAATGTCATTTGGATCGAGAACGGGGTACCGCATAAAATCAAAGTATTTCACTTAGATGAATGATTCCAACGCCTAGATGTCCGCTGTCCATCAAAGATGCAGTACATCGAATTACATGACCTGCAATGTCATAGTTTGACCTCAGGTCACCAGAGTTGGTTTTACTCATGCATAATATCTACATATCTATGCACGGGGTACTGAATAAAATCATGGTGAAACATTGGATATATCTAATGTTTGCAGGTAATAGTCCATATAACACATACATAGAGCACATCGATCAAAATGTCCCGTCATGGTCACCGACTCAGTACCGTTCGCAAACAAAATCACAAAATAGCAATTATGCCAAATTATTGTGTACCCGATAACATCCGTAATATTTTACCTGACACCACCACGAAATAACACCCAGGCATTGGGTATGGTTCATGGATGCAGCACAATGAAGCGTTTGATCTACAATCTCAAAGTTTGACTTACGTTCACAAATATTGTTTTGACCTTGCACTACTGTCTTGTACGGGGTACCGAATAATACCTTCCTAAATACATTCATCAGATGAAAATTAGCGCCGAATAATCTCCCATCGGGCAAGAAAGCAGCACATCCAAGCATGTCACCTTCAAGGTCACCACTTGACCTCCGGTCAACGAATACTTTAACATTACACACTATGGGAAAATTAGGAGGTACGGAAAAGCATCTTCCTGAATGCATTTATCGGATGGATATTAGCGTCGAATAATCACCCACCGAGCAAGAAAGTAGAACATCCAAGCATGGGACCTTCAAGGTCAGCGTTGGACCTCAAGTCAGGTTTGAAGAAATTCAGAACATAAAAGTAGTCCACTGGGGTACCGTATGTGGGCCAAACGAAGCATTGAATGTGTACTATCTCAACACTGATGCATGCACTATAAACACAAGAAGCAGCACACGGCGTGACCTGACCTCTATCGATGGCGCATTTCATCAGGTAGCAATGGCATCCCATTCAGCAACGCATTCAGAAAGGCATTCACCAATATCCTCCGATTCGTCCGAAAATTTGACACAACCTTCGCAGGTTCCTGCTCCACAAAACTATTTTTTTGCTACGACCGATCCTTTCACCTACAGAAGCCAAAAGGTCAGCGAGGCCAAGTTGTTCACCAAATTTGTTGAAATTCAGATTCAGTGCTGCTTCTTGTATTACTAGTGCATGCATCGGTGTTGAGATACGATACCCCAGTGGACCACTTTTGACTTGGTGTGCTGTATGCCACCTTGATAGCGGTGGCACAAGCGTTTGAATCATTCAAATAAATGATTTATCCGGCAAGCTATACGGTAACCCAGATTTGACCTCGCTGGTGTTTTGGCCTCTGTAGGCGAAAGGGTTCGTCGTAACGTAAAAAAATTATCGTGGGGCATGTAGGCTAGCGAAGTTTGTGTTAAATTTTCAGACGAATCGAAGGGTATTAGTGAATGCGTTTCTGATTGTGTTGCCAAATAGAATGCTAGTGCTACCTGATGAAATGCGTCATCGATAGCGGTCAGGTCACGCAGTGTGCTGCTTCTTGTATTGATAGTGCATGCATCAGCATTGAAATAGTCTACATTCAACGCCTCGTTTGGCCCACATACGGTACCACAGTGGAACACCTTCATTTTCTGAATTTCATCAAAACTGACCTGGGGTCAAACGCTGACCTTGAAGGTCACATGCTCATATGTGCTGCTTCCTTGCTCGTGGACGATTATTCGACCCTAATATCCATCCGATAAATGTATTCAGAAAGATGTTATTCGGTACCTCGTAATTTTCCCATAGTGTGCAATGCTAAAGTATTCGTTGACCGGAGTTCAAATGGTGACCTTGAAGATGGCATGCTTGGATGTGCTGCTTTCTTGCCCGATGGGAGATTATTCGGCGCTAATGTCCATCCGATGAATGTATTTAGGAAGGTATTATTCGATACCCCGTAGATGACAATATTGCAAGGTCAAAACAATATTTTGTGAATATAGGTCAAACTTTGAGATTGTAGATCAAACGCTTGCATGTGTTGCATCCGTGAGCAACACAATCCGTACCCAATGTCTGGGTGTTATTTCGTGGTGCCACGTAAAATATTGCGGATGTTATCGGGTACACAAGAATTTGGCATATTTGTTAATTTTGGATTTTTTTTGCGAACGCTAAGTGAATCGGTGACCATGACGGGACATTTTGATCGATGTGCCCTATGTACGTGCTATGTAGACTATTACCTGCAAAAATTAGGCATATCCAATGTGTCACGAAGATTTTATTTGGTACCCCGTAAATAGATATAGTGCATGAGTAAAACCAACTTTGGTGAACTGAGGTCAAACTATGACATTAAATGTCATGTAATTCGATGTGCTGCATTTTAGATGGACACGGAGATCTAGGCGTTCAAATCATTCATCTAAGTGAAATACTTTGAATTGTATGCGGTACCTGGTTTTTGACCCGAATGATCTTTCTTGACCTCTGGAGATTGAACTGCTCGTCCTACTGAATAATTGTTGTTTGCATTGCTTTTGCAAGCGACAAAGATCATATCCTGAAAAATGACGATATCGGAGAGTATGCGAATAGGATGCTAAATGCAAATGCGAATGCGTTGCTAATATCATGGACATCATGGGTTATTTAAAAGTAGCGACGCAATTTTACTTCGGAGCAGCTGATATGTATTGAAGAACATCACACATGGAATCAACACAACCCGACCCTATTAAATCAAGTTCTATTACCTACATATTGAATCTGGCGATGGCGGTAGGTATGTGCTGATAACAAACATGAGGATCACTGTGTCCGCGATCAAGTGTTAGGCAGGTTTATCAGTTTGTGCTAAAGAAAAGGCATTGGGTCTTTGTGGACTGCTGATGACTATGTGTTCAAGGCAAATATATGCCGAGGTGTTGGTCTCGCGTATGTCTCCCCCCCCCACCCCCCACCCCCCACCCCCCACCCCATCCGTAATCCGTACATATATCCGTAATCTCCATCCGTACATAGCTCAATACTCTCCAGCCTGGTGGATAAAGGCGCCGGCGATGATGCCGGCGGACAACAGAGTGGTTGACATCGGGGAGGAAACGGTAACAGGCTTGGCAGAGCCGGAGTAGTGTACGAATCAGTTTTCGAAAAACGCCTGATGGAAAGAGGACGTGGTGAATTTTTTTTCGACGTGCATGAACACTACAAACAATGGTGATAGTCACTGTGTCGATCTTTATACTCGCCATACAAAGCGAATAACAAGAAAAAATGTTGCTGAAGTATCGGTAAGCCAGATTGAAACCGTGAGCGATCCTCACATTACCAGAGGTATGGCTTTGTGTATGAACTTTCCAAGTTGAAATTTTTCCGAACTATTTTTTTTTTAATGTCTCCGATTTTTTTCACAATCAGCGTTAGAAAAGAAAAGCATACACCGAAGAGAAGTTTGATGCAAAGAAAAGTCAGACCTCTGGCAGGCGTAGAAGAACAAAACAAGTCAAAATCAACAAAGATGTAAAATTCATGTTGCAAAAATGCTTGAACTCAAAATTGACTTTCCATCAAAGAAAATATGTGTCGTTGGCTGCTGGCTATACCTGTTCAGAAGTCACTGAAATATGCCATACTCAAAGCCCTACAAATTGCTGAATGCACATGCAATTTCAAAGTTAACACGTTAACCTGCGTTAATCCGATCAAAATTAACTCGACCTTCCGGTCAGATAGCACACCTATCTCTGGGGGGGGGGGGTAATAAATGCCCTCCCCCTCTAATCTCCAAATTAAATGTCGCACGGACACGAAAGAGGTGTCATCGGAAAGGGTTCGAAGAGTAGGGTCAGAAACCACACACAATTGTATCGCCTCCATACGTGGCGTCATTAGGGTGTCTATTTGATCACGACTGACATTATGTTTTTGGCTCTGGAGAGTTCATCTTAGGGGAGATTAAAAAAAAATATTTAGAATCGAAAAAGTAAGGCAAAATTGAACATGGCCCTAAAATGTTTGCCCACCCACAAATCAACATTTTATGTTTTTGATCTTTTAAAAATTTTGAGTTTTCCATTTTCGTTCATTGTTCTTTTTCTAATGGGTAAAACGGACCGCAAAACGTTGTTCGAAGTCATCTTGTCCTCATAAAATTCTTACTTTAGCCAGAATATTTGATTTTATCCATAATTGGCAAATATGCAACACTAATACGTCATCAAAAACGATAAAAGGGATAAGTTCCTCAGGTGCATTTCGTTCCAACCCAAAAAGTAAGCAAACGCTGAACGTTTTATTCTGCTATCTTTATCCGTTAAAGCCTTGCGACTGGTTGAACTTTTTTGGAGATGACCTCACTTGACCTTCAATAACTCGTTGACCGTAGTTGACCTGACCTCAACATTTTCACACAACATGCCAAAGCGCGTGCCTTTTTTTTAGTTATCTGCGGAAGTTTTCGGTGGGGGGGAAATACCCCGGAGACGGGGTGGGTTAAAAAATATATAATTTTACAGATTAAAAGAAATATCTTACACGAAAGCGATGCACCAGGACGAGTTCTGTCAGATTCCGTCTTAAAATCATCTGTCAATTGATATTTGCTATCTAAAGAAGCCATTTCCGCAAATCCAAGCTGTTTGGCCCGCTTTTATGACCAGATTTGATGCCCTACTAGGCGTTCCATTCACCAGAAATCACATAAAATGGCCTGGAAACGTCCTATTTCGCCCATCACCCAGAAATGTCTGTTTAGGTCAAGGCTTGACTGACCAACAAAGACAAATGAACCAAATACCTCTCACCTATTTGGAATGTGAAGCACAAACTAGCTGCATACATAGAACACAACACAAATATGGTGCATTTGTTGCGAGTCATATCACAGCTCATATTTAAACTCTCATGAATACATGGCACCATAGTGAGCCCTTGTCATACTTTCAACAAACATCCCCTCTCCACAAGACAACGAGTGACAGTCCTGCCGCCTCCATATCGACGTTTCACATCGTCTATATTCAGCATGGCAGCTGTGTCGTCTCGCCGTCACGGCTTTACCGGTGGGACCCTGTGGTACATCAGTTGGCTGCCATATTCCCCTGCGAAGGCTGCCTATCACAGTCGAGTGGCGTGGCTGCCATATCGATCACGGCTGCCATATTGACCACTGCCGGTGGTCACGACCAGCCGTGGTATATGGTCACGGCTGCCATATTGACCACTGCCGGTGGTCACGACCAGCCGCTGTGTATGGTCACGGCTGCCATATTGACCACTGCCGATGGTCCCGACCAGCCGCGGTGTATGGACCACGACTGGCATATTGACCACTGCCGGTGGTCACGACCATCTGCGGTGTATGGGCCACGACTGCCTTATTGGTCACTGTCGGTGGTCACGACCATCGGTGGCCGCCTTGTATGGTAACGGCTGTTATATTAACCTCTACAGTTGGTCACGACCAGCCGTGGTGTATGGACATGGCTACCATATTGACCACTGCCGGTGGTCACGACCAGCCGTGGTATATGGTCACGGCTGCCATATTGACCACTACCAGAGGTCACGACCAGCCGCGGTGTATGATCACGGTTGCCATATTGACCACTGCCGGTGGTCACGACCAGCCGTGGTATATGGTCACGGTTGCCATATTGACCACTACCAGAGGTCACGACCAGCCGCGGTGTATGATCACGGCTGCCATATTGACCACTGCCGGTGGTCACGACCATCTGCGGTGTATGGGCCACGACTGCCATATTGAACACTGGTGACCACCGGTGGCCGCCTTGTATGGTCACGGCTGTTATATTGACCACTACAGGTGGTCATGACCAGCCGTGGTGTATGGTCACGGCTGACATATTGGTCACTGTCGGTGGTCACGACCACCGGTGGCCGCCTTGTATGGTCACGGCAGGCGTCGTCGCTCCATTGTCAAACAATCAAATGGCGTCGTTTCTCCATTTGATAACTAACCTTCATGACGAAACCGTTCTTGGTGAAAGCTGCAAACAAGAAATTCATGTGTGTGTGTGTGTGGGCGTAAACGTGCGATTTGCTGAAAGCTTCCACCGACTAACAACGCTGAATGCCACCTGCCCAACGTTCATAGGTGTGGCCTGGAAAACGTAGCATGCATTTATATGTGGATTGTCACGATGACACATGAGGCGCTCTGCCTGTATTGATCGACCCTGGCACACAATTTCGTGTGCGAGTGTTGTTGACAGTAGCGTCGGCCATTGTATCAGTATGCAGCAGAAGCCCCACTAACCATGCATTGCAGAGGCGGATTAGTCTGTCTGTTTGAGAAGGACTATTTTCTTTCGATTCGAACCAGTATGCTATGGGATACACTTGACCAGATCAAATTTGCACTCTTCACTACTAACTGTGATGTTTTTGTATTGCGGACTGGTTTATTATTTAAATTTTCCGTGTCGAATTACCCAGACTGCTCCCCCTGTCTGACGACCCTGTCCTTGCCACTATTGCTGGTGTACTGTAGGTCCATTCTGTCGCCATGTTGATGCACATTCACGCTCGAACCGCCTCTTAAGTGGCAGGCATAACCTCTCTTTGCACGGCTCAGCACATTAATTAGTAGCTCTATTTGAACGGCTTCAAAGCACATTATGTCAAAATTGACGGCGCTGAGTAGTGTGGCGGCGAGTAGTCGCACCTGATGGCAATTGGAAACGGGTCGCCAGTTGGCCACTGCACCGGGTGAGAGCGGGCTGTCGCCACGTACCCACTGCTAGTCACTGCGGCAGTGGCATCCCAAACATACCGTCTGACCGATGCAGAAAACAGAAGAGGGGACTTGTCAAACATCACAGCAGCCGACAGTGGTGTGGAAGGGGCATCTTCACGTGACCGTGATTAAGGAGTGAGAAGCGGTTGGAGCCGTGCCAGCAGAAGACTCAGGAGATTGCGGATTCTACATCGGCCGGCTCACAATCTCGCAAATTGCCAGGTGCTTAGCATACGCAATTGATGATGACTAAGTAGATGTGGGCGAGTGAGGTGTGAGGTAAGTGACTGACCACGTTACTGGCAAACTCCGGAATCGATGCGTCCAAGATGGTTGCTCGTCGTTCTCTTGCGTTGACGGGTGTAGTCTGTTGCTGTGTCCATCTGCAGGCTATCTTGGGTGCCATGCATTTGACACAACACCAGATGGAGTGCCTGGCTCACTATGCGATCAGCCAGAACATGATGCAACTCAACGTGGCGTATGAGTATCTGCCGACTGGGAAATATCCGCCCTTGAAGGATCGCGCCGCATTGATGCAGGCACTGTCCTCCAGGCACATATTCGCAGCATTTCTTGGCAAGCCACCGAATGGAGCAGTCCGAACAACCGATGCAATTGCAAACTTCCTCTCCTCCAAGGCCTCCAGCGCTATCAAAGACGTCGTCTGGGTGGTGTCGCGGGACACGCCCGTCTCATCTCTAGATGTTTCCGCTTGGACTGTCAAGCGGAGATTGCTTGTAGTGGCCGAGCGGGTCCCGAACACACGAGTAGGTTATTTCCTAACTGGCTTCTCGCAGACTGTTACCACTGCCATGGTTTTCAACGACACGGTGGAGTTTTTCACGGGCCATAACTGGAACAACAGGCGTGCAGAGCGGCCGCTGGCACACTGCGTCGACGGCAAGCTGACACTTCACCAGCTCGTGGTTCCCGCCGACTGGTCTCGCGGAGTAATGCAGGGCACCACTCTTAGGGTAGGGGTCATCCCGGAAGACGGAAATACCGACGTCGCTCTCGTCAAGGACGGCAAGCTGGCAGGTGGCTTTGCCGGAGAGCTTCTGGTCTACCTGCAGCGGATCCTGCAGTTCGATATGGAGTTGCACAGGGTTCAGCCGCAAGGCAACGGCTCCGTCTATGTACTGCTTGTGGAGCAGCTGAAGCGGGCCGAGTTGGACGTCGCCGGCTGTTTTCTGTTGAACACGCCGGGCCGACAAGAAGTGATCGACTTCTCCACGCCGCTCTACAACGACGAGTACGGTTACTGCATCGCACGATCTGCGAGCCACGCCAGCGCCGAGACCTTCCTTAAGCCGTTCACCGCCACCGCCTGGACGGCCATCTCGGCGTACGTCGTCGGCATGGCCGCCATCCTGTGGGCAGCGGCCAAGACTGAGACGGCGGTGTTGGCGTACTGCCGGGCGGCGGCGCCACCGGCAGCGAGGCTCACGTTCGGAGGCCGACAGCGAGCTGTTCTGTCTGAGAGCAGTGGGAAGGGCGGCGCCAGAGCGGGCTCGGCGGAGCGGCAAGAGCCGCCACCTGACACCAGTCCCTCCTCCTGGCTGCTGATCGTCATCGGCGTCCTGTGTCAGCAGGGCCCCGACACTCGCTTTCGTCTGATCTCGTCGCGCACGGCGCTGGCCGCCTGCTTCCTGGCGTCGTTCTTCTTCTACGCATGCTACACAGCAGTGCTGCTGGCCTGGATGGCCATAAACCGTTCCACGCTGCCCTTCTACAGCGTTAAGGACGCCCTCAGCTCTGGCTGGAGGTTCGCTTCCGCCTTTAAAAGTACAGAGTATCTCATCCCAACAAGTGGCGTTCAGGAGCAAGCGTATATCGCCCCGGAGGACTACAACAGAGCGTTGCCGCCGCTCACGGCGGTGGCTATGTTTGCCGCAGACATGATGCTGTATCTGGGGTGTTCGCCGTGGCAAGCTACCTGCGCCAGCTGCATGTGGCCCTTGGAAACATCGACCCTCAGGGCAAGCCTCGCCTTCAGAAGCAACTTCCCGTTCCGAGATATTTTCAACGACTACATCCTGAGGATGCGGCAGCTCGGCATCATAAGCAAAATGACGCAACATTTCCATCCAGAGTTGAAGGCGGCATTTGTGAAATGTCCTGAATCTGATGACTTTGAACTGATAGATGTTACCCAGGGTCTCGGATACGAACATTTCGGTCTCGTGTACTCTTTGCTGTTGGCTGGCATATGTTTCTCCGTGATGCTTCTTGTCTGCGAGGTCATCATGAAGCGAAAGGCGCAGCTACTAAGTCCATGGACTCGCCGTGCTTAACAGGCGTCGGATAGCATTCAATGCCCACAAAGATACTTTACCCACCATGCTAGTTATAGTCTTGTAGACGTGCGGCACGTGAAACAACTGAGGTATGCATCTTTTAACCATACGTTATCGCTGACCTCTCATCTGAGATGTGCTATGTTTGTAGTTCGGATGGACGTGACTTGCAGGACAGCTGAACACAAAAATGTTGCGCTTCTATTGTCAGGCATCGTGATTTTATCTGCCGCTCGAAGTGTCATCATGCTTCAGTACGATTGGGATAAATCAGTGCACAGTGCATCATAATGGTAGGAAAGGAGCCTATTGACATGTTGACTACTTCTCACGATTGTATCCACGGGTTCTATGCGCATATGACAAATACACGAAAATTACTCGTTTTTCTGCTGCACGAGATGCTCGAGATGTCTTTGGTAAAGACATGCGCTCATGGAAGAGAGAGAGAGAGAGAGAGAGAGAGAGAGAGAGAGAGAGAGAGAGAGAGAGAGAGAGAGAGAGAGAGAGAGAGAGAGAGAGAGAGAGAGAGAGAGAGAGAGAGAGAGAGAGAGAGAGAGAGAGGAGAGAGAGAGAGAGAGAGAGAGAGAGAGAGAGAGAGAGAGAGAGAGAGAGAGAGAGAGAGAGAGAGAGAGAGAGAGGAAGAGAGAAGGAGAAATACAGAGATAGGAGTAGAGAGCGGTTAGAGAGAACACACAAATGTGGTGTTGATGAAGTTGAGCGATATCGGATGCTTGTTAGGACAATGCCATTAATCGATTGCCTGTTCCGGCAGGAAAATACGTTATGACGAGATACGCCGACTTTCTCTGTGGCAAGATGTCTATGAACTGGGCTTCTCTCCCGAGTCCGGACCCATTATAAGGGCGCAGCCAAGACTTTCTTAAGGGGACCGGGCCGCCCCCTCCTCCTTGGCTAAGCGTCTGATTCACGCAACAAGTGGAATGTCCCCGGCACTTCCATTAATTAGATGTGTACTGCCACGTCCATTTGCCACCTGGCGGCCTGGCCGACCACCGCCATCCGCACAGAGTTGTTGTGCTGCCGCGCTTCACTCCCACTAGCCGTCGTCATGGAAACACACTTTGTGTAGCCTCTACGCAGGAGTATGCTCCAGCCGATCCATCCAACACACTTCCCACTTGAACTAACTTCCCACTTCCTACTCCCACGGCCACTAGCCCGTGGGAGCGAACGTGACAAGTGTGGGGTAGTTCTCGTTGGTTCGTGGATGTAGTCTAGGGTCTCGTTGTGGCGATAACTCCCGGTCAAAGTATTGCGGTACTTTAGCGTTATATTTTCTCCAAGTTAAATGAAAGCCGAAAGGTGATAAGTGCCGACAGTATTTTAGCCGTCTCTGTCGGCACTACAAAGACAGTTTTACAACAGCGGCACACCCGTACATCTAGACCGTACGGCGCGCTCTCGTCGTCTCCGCGGCCGCGCGCGATGTCACCGCTACGCGCAGAGGCAGACCCAGTCGGTTCTCTCTGCAGAGCCGGCGGCTACGCGCCGCCGGGCGGCTGTCGCCTGCGGCCGCTCGACAGTGGCGGCCGACGCGGATTCAAGGCCGACCGTGTGTGACGTCACAACGTTACGACGGCAGAGGCTACCCTCGCGCGCCGACTCTCTCGACGTATCTCGGTTGGCTGAAGGCCACATAACACGCGTAAAACATGAACAATGTTACACAAGGCGAAAAGCATATCATGGTCTTCAAATTAGCCTGAAGCCCATTATCTTCTCAGAGAAGCTCAACATAGCGGTGGAAGCTGGCCTCCAATACAAATCGCACACGGAGGCATAATTAAGTTCTATATGTACTGCGGAAATCACGGAAATCACGGAAATCAGCCCCCTCCCCTTCCTTTCAGATTTGTTCCGAGATAGCGGCCGAATGAGTAGATGCAGAGCCACCGAATTATCAGCAGCTTATTATACATCTGCGTTGTATATTTTATCGATATTTCAGATCCAGATCATGAAAGGTCATTGAGCTGGAATGGGTCAAAGGAAGTGATGTTCCGAAACATTAAAAGTGCCGTCAATCAGAGTAGTTGCAACGCATAAACACCAATCTCAGGCATGCTGTCCGCTTATCAAGACGAACAAACCCCTATTTGTATATGTTAACTAAAATCGAGGTTACTGACCCGAGGTCAGGTCAATATCCGCATGGTTTTGCCGTATTCAGTGGGGAAAATTCAATTTGGAGATGATTTGTCACGCTGAAGATCATAAAGAGCATGGAATAAGTATTCTGGGTTCATCTACATGATAAATGTCAATGGCATAAGGAAAGGTCACTTATCATGTATATTCTGCGTCATGCAGCCTGTACAAAATGCTGCTGTTCTTCGGCAAGTGATATCTGAATTCAGTTTCACCGCCGCCTAAGCCGTGCAACATGGCACTGGATGAAAAACGAATGACCTGAGATGACCTGACCTCACGTAGGCTGACCTGATTTGACTTGATTTGACCTTTCTTTAGAATTACTTCCCAAGCGGTGCACACTTGGTGAAACTGAAAGGCTGAAAAGATCGCATGATCATTGCGTGCATTGTCCCAGCGTGACCTGAGGTCAAGTCACGTGGTAAGAAGCTGGACAGTTTACAAAGATGCTTCAGTATCATATCCTTGGAACACAATAGTGCACTTCAAAAGTAATGTCCCAGACGTGTTCAAGCTTGAACGTACTTGACCTTGACCATATGGCGTGGCCTGATCTGACCTTATGGTTTCCGGATGCCAATCAGATACAAATGTTTTGCTTGAATGGTTCTGTTGAAGGATCCGAGATATATAGAATAATATTTTTAAGATCATTCTCTAAGGTAGAAGTCACACCACTGGGTTGCCATGCTATGACCTTAAGCGACCTCAGGATGGCGGAAAATGGAAAAATAAGATTTGATAGAGCTCCAGACTACATTGGCTTGCCAATGACATTTCCGAAACTGGTTTTCAAACCTTATTCTGACCTAGCCTGACCTATCCTGTCTTGGCCCCTTTTCACTATGATCAATATAAGCGTCTATTCATCTATGTTAATTCTTGAAAATAACGTCGAAAGAATACAAGCTCTGTCTTTCTAATCATTTCCAGGGACTTTAGCCAGGATCGATATTTTGAAAGAATACCACCTTGGTGATATCTTTGCTAGTCAAAATGCAAATCTCAGGTATGCTTTGAGTTCCCATGACCATAATTTTCAAACGATGTTCTGCATTTCATCCTAGCATGCTTGGATCAGAAGTTAGAGGGGGCTTTCAAGAGCCCCCACCCCGACCAACATCCCCACTCACCAACCCTCACCCCCACCCCCGGCCCGGCAACCCGCGAGGGAAACAAATAGGTGCTGATGGACCGATCAAGGTGGTGTAGCGTCTCGTGAAGAATGTCGTTCCGAGGCTTTGGGTGCAGAATCGACCAAATGGCTATTCATTGCTGGACTGGGCACATGCAACCCGACCCTATAACAGCGATGCATTACACAATATATTATTGACTCAACATCAATGCCATCGGTGTTCGTCCGCGGCGTGGATTGGCGGAGGCGGAAGGCTATATATTTCAATGTATTTGGAAATGTCTTAGGTTTTAATTTGTCTCCTGAAGTAAACGTCGTTCATACCTTTGACGGCTTCCAGAATTGAAATAACTGAAAAGAGAGCGCCTCGTATTTAATGAACAGAACGGAAGGCACTGTGGGACTTCTTTGCAAATGGTTCTCTCTCTACGACAAGAAGTGGGCTGTTATGCAACGCAGAATTGTGTACTAGAAACCTGCCCTCGCAATGTTCTAGTAGCGGACATTGGCAACAGTATGCCATTGCTAAGCAAACGAACTGTCCAATACGATCTGCCTAAATGTACTGTGGGGTAAAACAACATGTAGGTAGGTCAGACCGCACTCAACGTGTCCTCTGCAACCCCGACCCGTCACCAGTCATTTGCGTGTGATATACACTTCTCCATTGACGAGTTTTCAATCCTGTCCCGATATAATTCGATCCTCGATCTCCGTATTATGCGTCTCTGGGCATACATCAGCAGCGCCCAGCCTAAATATTATGGCATCATCATTTCCGTTAAAAACTCGTACAACAGGCTGTGCTCGCCTGAGGAAGTGAAAAATGAACCCGATCGTGCCTCATTTTGCATCCGTGTGTTTTCAAGTTACTGTATGAATGATATGTAACTTTGTGTTCTTGTATCGCCTTTGTTTTACCGTGTTCTGCTCCTGAAGATATTACACAATGGAACGAAACGTTGTGCTTAGACAATATAGTCATAGGAAAATCTTACCATCTATATATCTCCATTAGCCACATACGTATATATATACATATACATGTGTGTGTATGTATATGTATGTAAATTAATCTTTATTGATGCCACTATGTCCCTGTGACATGGTGACATAAAGTTCATTCCAATGCACGATGTGGTAGCAATACATTTTACTCTTAGACGCTTTCATGTCACCCTATGTCCTTTCATCCTTTAGTTACGTCATGCACCTAGAATGTCGTGTAAAATCTTTCTTGGCCGAGCAATGGCTTGGCGAAGCCGCCGCCCGGGTAACCAGACAAATGTACGTAAAGCAAATGTGCGTATGGCAGATGTACGTACGGATATGTATGCAAGCAGATGTATGTAAGCATAGATGCACGCATGAAAAATGTACTTAAATGCAATTGTACGAAAACTCAAAATTACCAAAGCGCAAAAGTACGTTCTACGCTTACGTACGTCTGTCATACGTACTTTTACGCATACGTGCCTGCTATCTACGTTCAAAGGGCCAGATCAGAAAACGGTCCTCCCCAGAACGGCGGCCTACTCCACGGGGTATCCTTTGAAGGATACCCCCGTGAAAGCTACAAAGAACTGAAAGATAGCTCTATAAATCGACTGAGGAGGTGTCCTAAGCGTTTAGCTTAGGACACCTCCTCAGTCTTTCCTGCAGCTCTTCAGAAGAGCTGCAGGGGTGGGGGGAGAGTGATTTTTTTAGGCGTGCCGGACCATGAAGGTCATTTGCGCCGCCTTTAAAGCGAGTACGTTACCTGTCTGTCTATAAAGCGAGCGCGTGTGATTGGGCAAGTGGACATTTACGTTAAGGAATTTTACGTTAGTTTGCGTGATATTTTAGGTGCTGAAGGCGATGGTCTGGGTTGGGGACAGTTTCCTGTTGTTTAAATGGTTTAGTTTTACTTTACTCCTCAACAAAATAATTTGTAGTTTTGGGTGGGGTTGGGGGTGTTGTGAGAGTGACGAGAAGTTGATTTTGCCAGGGTGCCGGCTTTAGCCTACTCTTATCGAAGAGCACTGAGGGATCTTTACCGTGCGAACAAGGAGGTAATTGTTCACACCGCCTATCACGCCGGCTGCCGCGGTTTAGTTGTTAGTAGCGGGTTAGTCTAAGCATGCCATGCAGGGTTGTCAGTTGGGTTAGTACGGTGTTTTGCAATTCGGCTCTTCTATTTCCGCTGTTCCTCTGGGTAGCCGTTTACGTTATGAGTTGCTAGGCAAATCGGCTCATCTACGTCCGATGGCTCCTCTGGGTAGTCGTTTTACGTTATGCTAATTTTTATTTTTATTTTTCGCTTTTGCTTTCCTAAAGCAAGTCGGTTCATCTAATTCCGACGGCACCGCTAGGCAGCCATTTATTTCTAATTGAGAAGCAAATCGGCTCATGTACGCCCGACGCCATGCGGGAATGGCAATTTACGTGTTTCCTTCGAGTGTTTCGCGGTCATGCATTGCGAGTTGATGTGAGTGTTGGTGGTGTGGTGCCTACAATGCCCCTGCTAGTTGTGTGGCATACAGATATTCAAATAGCAATTGAAGGAGTTCTGGATGCTTGTCACCGATAAGCGATGAAAGCGATAAGGTGATGCCCTTTATTTGGCAGAATGCCTTAAGTGGTTGTCTTTGGGAGCTAAAGCAACTACATTCTAGCAGGATGTGGCTTATGCTTAACGTGGTGTTACAGGTGCCGCAGTGTGGTGTTGTGTATTGGTCACCCTCCAATTGAGGCTGTGTTAGTTTTGTGCAACCGGTTCTAAGTCTAGTGAGGATGACCTCTTTTTGTCGGTGAGATTGATTTGATGAGTTCCATGTACCTATTGTTTGTTTGATGGCGTGGGTGTGGTTGGATGTGTGTTGTGTTGAGTTGTGTTGTGTCCATTTGTTCTGTTGATGTTGGCGAATGTGGCGTTGTAGGAGTGCTTTGCAGTCGTCTACCGAATATTCCATGCTAGTGTAAGTGTTCAATGCTTAGGCTTGCTTTGCGAGCCGATCTGCTTCTTCGTTACCTGGGATGTTGGCGTGGCCCGGAATCCAGAGGAAAGAAAAGTTTAACTTTACGTTATGGGCCACGAATTGTTGGATTATATCAATGAAGTGATGTGGACAGTCGTAGGTGTTGGTAATTAACTGGAGGACAGATTTGGAGTCTGAGCAAATTACTACGTTTCTAGCTTTACGTCTCTTGAGACTGGTGATGGCGGCCAAAATGGCCACTGCTTCAGCGGAGTAGATGGAGAAGTCATCCGGTATACGCTTTAAAAGTCTGAGACCTGCTCCAGTGATGCCGATGCCTACCTTTGCCTCGTGTTTCGACCCATCCGTGAATACCAGTGATTTGTGTTTGTTGTCATCGGCGAACTTGTGGAAGAGGCCAAAAATTTCCGCCGATGTGATAGTGGATTTCTTTTCCGATATCAAGTACTCGACCTTTGGTTGACTGAAAGTCCAAAATGGCCTAATGGGCGGTTGCAGTGGATGGCATTGCGAAGATTAGATCTGAGAGAGCCGTGGAAATTTGAATGTTATATGGTGGAAGCTTGCGCGCAAATCGGCTCTTGTCGTATCTATCAGGCGTAAAGCAGCGCTGTGCTGGATGATTTTTGATGGACTTGACTTTGATGTGGTAGCGGCACAGCTGTTGTGTCCTCCGGTCGTGGAGTGGGGGCGTGTTTGAGTCCACTAGTAGACTGGCTATCGGTGTGGTGCGAAGGGCCCCTGTGGCTGCTCTGATGCAGCTGTTTTGGATGATTTCTAATTTTCGGCTCTGGCTTTCTGAAATGGTGGCAAAAATGATGCTGTTGTATTCTAGGATGGGTCGTATGATTGATGTGTACAGTCGTAGTAGTGTTTTCCTGTCTCCGCCCCAGTCTGTGCCTGCAAGTGCTCGGAGTATGTTGACGCGCTTCGCACATCGCTTTGAGATGGTGGTGGTGTGGGTGTTGAAACTGAGTTTTTCGTCTAAATGTACTCCTAAGAACTTGAAGCATTTCACCTGTTCGATGGCCTTGCCATCGATTTTAAGTAGAGTTTTGGGTGTTGGGCGGAGAAGGCTATATGTGACGGTGGCCGATTTTTCTGCGGACAGGGTTAAGCCCCAAGTTTTGCACCACTTTGCAATGTGGTCTAGTCTTGCTTGAATGGTTTTTTCCCCTTTAAGGAAGCATTGTGATGTTGTCCAAGCTGAGCTGCAGGAGTCTTCTGAATTATACGTCAAACTTTGGATCGACTCACCTCGCTTGCATACAGAACAAATAATTACGGTTCCAGATGGGGGAGGGGGTGTAAAATGATAGTTATAACTCACATCATTGTGACAACGGGTTCATCTGACGCTTTGCTCCCATTGTCTACCCCCCCCCCCCCCCCCTTGCTTCAAGTGTATTCTAAAAGGGGCGCGACCCAGGTGGCAGCAGACGGCTGGCCTAGCCTCAGGCCGCACGTCCGGGGCATGGATAACGGTTGGAATTGGGACGGAGTGCTAGGAACGGGAGAGATAGATCAAGCGTAAAGGTAAGGAAATTCAATTCTGAGTAAGATAGAGGGAATTGACGATAACAAAACCGCGTGTTCGACTTTCACACGCTGAGTGATGCGGAGTTCAGCTTCACATAACGGGCATGTCAATCCTTGCTTAGAACAAGTGACCGCCCCCCCCCCCCTCCCCTCTTAGAAACATTCATGGATTCGTCCCTGGCTCGTTGCATATCTGATCAAAGGCGCAAAGCTTTGCTACTAGACAAGCCTAAGCACTCCCTCTGGAAAGTGTGTCAGGTGGCTGGCAGTTGCTTGGCGTTCAGGTCAAACAGCGTGTGCCATGGTGATGTGGAGTTACCATGGTGATACACACCGCGGTCAACAGCAACACCGAATATCGAGCGCACGACACAAACCGTAGTGCCAGTATTGGTCCGCTCAGACAAAGGCACCGCAAATTGCTAGCAGTCGCAAATTGAGAGGCAAACTAGTGTCGAATGGAACAAGGTCGAAGGCGGAATACAGTCGAATGGAATAATGTTCAAACGGAATAGAGGCGAATGGAACAAGGTCAAAAGTGGAATGGCGCAAAATGACCGACCGATCTGATGGAACCAGATAGAAAAGTAGCTAGGGATAAGAGATATTAGATTAGTGTTGAATGGAACAATGTCGAAAGCGGAATAGGGTTGAATCAAAGAAGATCAAAAGTGGAAAAGAGTCGAATGGAATAACGCCGAGGCTTGCTTTGTGACCTGACCATTGCCTACATGACGGCCGTGATGTGTTCTTGTCCTACCCCCTAAATCCTACATGACGGGCGTTTTCTTCGGTCCGCCTGACCACTGCCTACATGACGGACGTGGTGTGTTCTGTCGGTCCGCCTGACCACTGCCTACATGACGGGCGTGGTGTGTTCTGTCGGTCCGCAAATGCCTACATGACGGGCTGTGTGTTCTGTCGGTCCGCCAAACCCCCCCCTACATGACGGGCACGGTGTGCTCTGTCGGTCCGGCAAGCAGGTGAAGCATCCTCATGCAACACACTTGCGAAACCCCTGTCCTCGCGAGCCCACATCACCCTTGTTCGGGTGATTTGACGACCCCACGAATAAAGGCCGTGGACGGGAGCCGACCTCGCTCACTCACCCTGTGCCGTGCCCAGTGGCGGATCCAAGATTTGGTCAAGGGGTCGTCAAGAATTTTGGTACCACCCCGGACTTTATTGCTCCCACTCTGGCTGGGAATGTCTCCAGCAACGTACCATAGTGACCGCTGTGGTGTGGTCAATGAATACGTACCATATTGACCACTGTGGTGAGCTGGTACTCGTGTTCGTAGGTTTTGTGGTGTGGAGAGAGTTTGCGATGCATATTCTTCGATTCGTCCAAACCGCTTGAGGGGCAGTAATATTTTTGGTAACATGATGCTCGCGTAGGATTTGTTACACGATTCAATATGATGGGGGTGGGGGTGCTTCCTTCGTATCTGTGCGACCAATCGATCGATTCCGCTGATGCAAATGGCAATCGTTGTAGTTACAACTCAGCAAGTTATATTAACGATAGATTATTGTGTTGATCCAGAGGTCACTGATAGTCATGCAAGGTTCGTGAAGTGAAAGTATTTGGGCCTCGGGGACCCATATTGTCATAGTAACATGAAGCACGATTGGAAACGAAGACGTCAAGAATAGTTTAATACCGACGTTTGATCCTCCGTATGGCGGTTGTGGAGGGGTGTGGTTCCGAGCAGGAACAGTCGATTTCGAACAAAAGAGTCAGTCGTGATTTGTGTTCGGTGGGGAACAGGATACTTGCCCATAGCCTGAGTAATGTCGTTGAAGGCTAAGAAAGAAGATAACTGACCCCTGCATCTGATACAAATCATTTTATTTTGCGGCATCTTTACATAATTTTTACACCGGTGTAAAAATCCAGTCAATATGAATATATATTAGCTAAAGTAGCAATTTCGCCACGCTCCGGGCACAATCCAGACCTAATTAAACCAGCAGCCAGCACAGACACTAACCATTGATCCGAATCACACTTAACTATTCCGTACTTTCGACTGTATACTTTTCATCGGAAAATGAGGTTAGATATTATACATAAGTAAAAATATACATAATTAGCCTACTTTCATGGAGTGTGTAGGGCACCTGCCATAGCGAACAAATATATACATATTTGAGTATATGTTTTACACACATACATACAGATATATATATATATATATATATATATATATATATATATATATATATATATATATATATATATATATATATATATATATATATAGGCGTGACAAGCCACGTCATTTTCGCAGGACGAGGAGGTTTTTTTTTTTTTTTTTTTTTTTTTAAACCATTTTTTCCCCCCCCCCCCCCCCCCCCCCCCCCCCCCCCGGTGGGTGGTGTGTTGTTTTTTTGTTTTTTTTTTGTGGGCCGCGCCCCCCCCCCCCGGGAGGGGGGGCCGTCCCCCCCCCCCCCCCCCCCTCTTTTTTTTTTTGTTCGCCCCCGCGGGGTGTAATGTTTCTACCCCCCCCCCCGCCGCCCCCCCCCCGGGGGGCCCCCCTTCCCCCCCCCCCCCCCCCGGGGGCGTTTTTTTTTGTTTTGTTTTTTTTTTTTTTTTTTTTATGGGGGTTTTGCCCCCCCCCCTTGAAGTAGGGGGGGGGGGTTGGAAAGGCATTTTTTCTCCTTAACCCCCGGTTCAAAAGGGGCCTTTGTTCGGGCCGACGGCCTGGCAATGCGCGCGCAGACCATACTAACGAAGGAGGGTACGGGTAGGCGCGGGTACAGAACGAGTCGGAGATGAACTTACTCACTCGCGCTCATTCACGTGACGAACGTGGGAAGGACCCACGGGGGCCAGCCCCCGCCAGCCGCCGCTCACCACTGAGGTATGTGAGGCTATAGCAAATCGCTATGGGTACTGAGATGTAATCGCTTGAATACTTGTAAGGCGTAGAGCGAATGAAGACCGGTTAGAATGTACGTTGGAGATCGTATGTAAACTGTTGCTCTGTCTGTCAAGCTGATCGAATCACCATTAATGCCTAATCTTCGTGGCCATTTATCCGTTATAATATGCACATATATAGAAGTGCTGGCTTTGGAAGTGCGTGTCAAGGTCAGATCAGACTCGAGATGGAAGGCTAACCAAATTAACCGGGGTCTTAAATATCGTCCAACGCGAGGTACCCTAAACTATCAACGTGCCAGAAGAGTTTCCTCCTTCAGGGATGGCCCTGAAAACTCCCCTACAGAGGCCTTTCACACTAAAAATACATTTGTTTTAGGCTGCTAAAAACAAAGGGGTACAAATCCAAGGAGCTCTGCGGCATTTTGGAGGACGGCAGGTGGTTTGGAAGGTATGTGTCAATCCTGCCGTTTCGAAAATCGCAAGAACACCGCTGCTTTCCATAGGAAAGTTTTTATTCCATGTACACCTCGGTGCATCAAGAGCATAACAGCGATAATGGGTGATGACGCATCATCGACGATTCATTGCGAAAGCGATTGAAGAGAGCAAAAATGATGAGTTAATTACTCCTATGTATGGGGAAGGCTTGGGGAGTGGGGAAATTCATCGCATTCCGTGCGAGGTCCGGTGGTAGGTATTCAATATAGGGAGAGGGACAACGAACCAGTAAAAGTCTCTGTGTTGGCTGACAATCGTGGTGAGGTTGCATTGCACGGTACAGTGGCACACACATCTGTGAAGGTGAACTTTGCTACAGCCGCACACACGTATGTGGAGATGAACCTTCCTGTAATAGTAGGCCTTTGATGAAGAAAAGATGTGGCACTGAATTAGTTGCTTCAAAAATATTGCGGACACTATAAAGTTCCGTGATACAATCCACGTTATTGGGACTTGGTGCGGGGTGTATTGAAGAACTCCAAACCCGAAAGAGATAGTGAACCCCATTTGTGGCGTCTGAATCTCCCTTCGAAGCTGGAGCTCTCCATCCGTCCCAAGTGATGTCAGACTTTAGCATACTACCTAAAATGGCATCCATAGTTTTTGTCAAACCAGCTCTAGCATTGCTACCTCCACCTCCAGTACTTTTGACCAAAATTCCTCTCGTGGCTGTGCTGCCATACAGTTTCATGGAATCATTGTTTACAGGCATAGTACAATCTGACATGGCAAGGCAGGGGCAAGAGTGGTATCAGTAATAACTATTGTAACCTTACCTCAGCGCTTAGTTTTACTGCTTAGGTGCTTTGTCGTAGTGCATTTCTTAAACGCATGAATCAACTTAAGCTCGTCAGATGAGTGCGATAAATCATAGATGTACTATAAATCGGAGAACAGGCCTGTTGTCAGCTACATCTAAATTGTGTTGCACATGTCCACACTGTGATGTCTTTTAGGCCACACAAATCAAAGCTTCATGCAGCAAGTAAGACATTAACGCCTTGGTGATTTCTTCGGTGGGGGCTTACGGGCGCATCGACTGCGTTGGTCATACAGCGATTTCTTCGGTGGGAAAAGTTCGCTAAATGATGCCTGCTTGTTTTCATGGACGCTTTATAAGCGCCTAGTTACAATTCAAGGAGCTGAAATAAAATATGTAGCCTGTGGTGTTGCGTTCTGGTCGCATTTTACTTTCAATTGTTGCCCTTTTAATGTTATGATATTGAACGACGTGACACACTCCACGCAAAACAGATATGAGAACTGAGATAGTGCGGCTTAGCGAAGATATTGCGATCTCCCGGGTCTTTAAGATAATCGTTTTCTTTGTAAAATTAATTTTGCAACAGAAGCGCTCTGTCAAGAGGGTTCCATTACCAAGATGGATCAGGGGCCCTCGGATAGTCCACGGGCCCTCTTAGCAACCAGAGACCCCCATGGGCCAAGGGGCCCCTTATGTCACCCCGGGAACCCTCCTCTTCGGACCGGGCCATCCCCATGCCCCCGGGGTCCCTTCATCAACCCGACGCCCGCTGTCAGCTCTGGATCCCTGTCTGGAGGCGTGAGGCACCCAAGCTGGCCCAGTGGCTCTGCAAGTCCGACCCGGGGCCCTCTCCGTCGTCTAAGGGGCCCTATTGAACGGCCCAGGGCCTTTCCGTCAGGTCGAAGGCGTCTCTTTTGAAAAGCTTGGACCCCGTCATCAGGCCAGGGGCCATTTCTTCGGCATGAGCCCCTTCGTCGGCCCAGTGACCCTCATATTGGCTTGGCATCCTCTTCGGCGGCTAGGGTTCTTCACCGTCGGCTCAGGAACCCTCTCCGTTGGCTCATGGACCATTTTTACTGGCCGATGGCCTCTCTGTCAGTCCGGGGGCTCTTCCAACTACACTGGTCCCCCTCCGTCGGCCTAGAAGCCCTTCGCGTTGGCCCAGCCCGGGGGCCGGCACGTCTGTCCGTGTGCATGCTCCATCGACTGGTCGGTGCTCTCCACCAACTCGGGACCTCTTTCATCGGTCCAGGGGCGTTTCACGCCGGCGCGGAGCTTTCGCCGGGCGCCCAGAGTCGTCCTGAAGACTCACATTTCGTAGGTGCTTCGTCACAGCCTATGTTGAAACACAATGTATTCAACTGCCAGATTGGGCAAAAGGCTGAGGAGGTGGTGCAAGCGAGTCATGGCCTATGGCCCCCTCTGGATCCATCATCTGCCGTTCCATGCCCTACTCTGGATATCTTCATATCTGCACAATATTGTACATCGCCTTGGTCCCATTGTCTCGCAATGATTGGATGTGGTTAAAGAGACTGGAATCCAAACGTCAAACCCGGCTAAAACTGGAAAGTAAAAATATACACAACTTCCCACCGGTGTGGGAGACATATGACAACTGTTATTAGCACAGTGGAGGTACAAAATGTTAAACAGAAGCAATAATTGCTTCATCGATCATTACAGCAAACAGCCACCCAAATGAACACAGCCACCAAAAGTTCGAACGTTCTGACCTGGTCTTTTCTTGCAATGCGGTTCGGCTACTAGCTAAGAAATCATTAAATCGGACAAGTCCCAAGAATTCGTGTTTGCTAGAGACAAACTCTTAACTTCTCTATCCGTTCGCATTGCTCTGACATGAGGCACGAACCCTTAATTAACTCTGGCCGTGAGGCTGGCTTTTGTGTGTGCCAGCTTACAGAGATCAGCGCGTCTCATCGTAGACCGAGCCCAGCTCAGTTCGCTCACGATGAGGATCCCCAGCTAAGTTCTCTCACAATTCATCTACGATGAGAAACCCCAACTAAGCTATCTCACAATTATTTCACGATGACGATTCCACACTTGCAGTCCCCTCCGTCGCACACCGATCCTTTTTAGCAATCATTTCACAGCGAAGATTCCACACCACCCCAGTCCACTTCCTCTCATACCAAGTGCTCCCACATCGCTCTCCCACACTATATGCCAACGCTCGATCTTTGCCGGCCCTGTCACAGAACCGAGTGCCGCCTCGCCTCATGCAGCCTCCGCTGCTCCTCCTCGAGCCCGACGATCGCCACCAGCGGGTCGCCCCACGGCTGCTGAACGCTCGAGCCGAACACGCAGAACACCGTGTTGCCGAACGCGAACAGGCCGGCGGCGGTCAGGAACACCGTGCTCCAGTTGGCCAGCGACGGCTGCGGGGTCGGGCGACGGTCACGGGCAGGGCGACGGTCACGGGCAGGGCGACGGTCACGGGCAGGGCGACGGTCACGGTCAGGGCGACGGTCATGGTCAGGGCGACGGTCACGGGCAGGGCGACGGTCACGATCAGGGCGACGGTCACGGTGGTCAGGGCGACGGTCACAGGGCGATCAAGGGCGACGGTCACGGGCAGGGCGACGGTCACGGTCAGGGCGACGGTCACGGTCAGGGCGACGGTCACGGGCAGGGCGACGGTCACGGTCAGGGCGACGGTCATGGTCAGGGCGACGGTCACGGGCAGGGCGACGGTCACGGTCAGGGCGACGGTCACGGGCAGGGCGACGGTCACGGTCAGGGCGACGGTCACGGGCAGGGCGACGGTCACGGGCAGGGCGACGGTCACGGGCAGGGCGACGGTCATGGTCAGGGCGACGGTCACGGGCAGGGCGACGGTCATGGTCAGGGCGACGGTCACGGGCAGGGCGACGGTCACGGTCAGGGCGACGGTCATGGTCAGGGCGACGGTCACGGGCAGGGCGACGGTCACGATCAGGGCGACGGTCACGGGCAGGGCGACGGTCACGGTCAGGGCGACGGTCACGGGCAGGGCGACGGTCACGGTCAGGGCGACGGTCACGGGCAGGGCGACGGTCATGGTCAGGGCGACGGTCACGGGCATGGCGACGGTCACGGGCAGGACGACGGCCACGGGCAGGGCGACGGTCACGGGCAGGGCGACGGTCACGGGCAGGGCGACGGTCACGGTCAGGGCGACGGTCACGGGCAGGGCGACGGTCACGGTCAGGGCGACGGTCACGGTCACGGTCAGGACGGTCACTGTCAAGTGACCCGTCACATTTCAGGGGGCGGCGTACGATCGGATGGCGTGATTAGAGGTCACCGGTCACACATACAAACGGATGATACATTATTAGACTTCGTGCTGAAACATAATGGGCGTGCCTCCAAAATACTCCGTTGCTTTTTTGGCTTGCTCCTGATTGAACTTCGCATTAGAAGCAAGTAAAAAACATTTCTAGGTAGCATCAAGATTAAGATAAACATATATCTTAACATCCGTGTGCCAATGTTTTCGTCCCACCGTTGCCCTGAGCACTAATTTGCGCATCAACATTCAAGCTGTCCTGACCGGCTAAATATTTAATTTTCTGCGGCCTTTAATGTGAATGGCCACGCTTCGGTGGACAGCCTCGACTTTATTGTAGTCACCTCATCCGAAGCCATTGTCAGCTGTTCGGACCATCGCAACTGGTAATTTTCCGACATGCAGGACGACTCTGGGTGAACCGCAGCCCTTCCCCAGCGAAGGCAAGGTAGGAGAGCCCGCAAATGACATATTATTTCGCCGTCGCCATCTATCTGGGTCACAAAAAGCCGTTGACGAAGCA
Organism: Ashinkailepas kermadecensis; assembly: GCA_034440615.1. NCBI lineage: Eukaryota > Metazoa > Arthropoda > Thecostraca > Neolepadidae > Ashinkailepas > Ashinkailepas kermadecensis. The sequence continues at coordinate 63,692 of JAOTOM010003649.1, read as the reverse complement.
TCTGATTGCAAGTAGAGTGTGATAACGCATTTGTACTTGCCAGCTGGCTGATGAGACTTGTCTTACCATTTGCAGTCTGGTCGATGATGTGAGCTTTTAGTAACTGGCTGATGCCATTGGCTCATGCCGACCGATGACGTGGACTCATGCTGACTGGTTGATGACGAGGGCTCTCACCAGCCGGTAGATGACGTGGGCTCTCATCGACCAGTGGATGATGTGGGCTCTCACCGGACTGTGGATGACACCGGCTCTCACCGACCGGTGGATGACGTGGGCTCTCACCGTCCAGTGGATGACGTGGGCTCTCACTGACTAGTGGATGGCATGGGCTCTCGTCTACCGGTTGATGACGCGGGCTCTCACCGACCGGTGGATGACGCGGGCTCTCACCGGCCGGTGGATGACGCTGGCTCTCACCGACCGGTGGATGTCGCGGGCTCTCACCGACCGGCGGATGACGTGGGCTCTCACCGGCCGGCGGATGAGGTGGGCTCTCACCGACTGGTTGATGATGTATCCGGCCTGAAAGGGCGCAAGCACGCCGGCCAGTGTCGCCACGCAGTTGGTGATGCCCATCAAGGTGCCGGCCAGGCTGGGCGCCAGCTCCATGTGGTTCACGTTGTAGCCTGTCACCAGCGCCACAGGTAAGAGGTTCGTGCGCAATCGGCACGAATGCGTGCTTGTCTAGCGCCAAAGTGCGTGCAACACGCACTTTGGGTGATTTCATCTGCTGAGGTGCTCAAGTGACAGAAAGAGGAAGATGCAAAATACCCTGCATGCTAATTTGCACGCTTCTTAATGCCGACGAAGCATGCACATGCACCTTCATGGTCGACAGAATTTGAAAGCACTTTTTAAGCGTACTTGACATGTACATTGACACAATGCGCTCTCCGTCCAGATGAAATCGCAAACTGAAAATCATTTCACTGAGGACAAACTTGACCGGTCAAATTAAGTCTTTGAAGCGGCCCAAAACAAATTATCCATCGTGTGACTTTACGGATGGCAAGCGACATACATGAGCCACTTCAGGCATTTAGGACCGAATTTGTAGCTACCAATACATTACACCATGTAACAAAACTATTTTTGTCTTTGTTTCTGGGCAATACCCATTATTTTCGGATTCATTATGCCTCAAAGCACTGGAGAAAAAGGTGTTAGTGATTTTAAACTTCGGGTTGTCAGTGCATGTCGGTACATCGATTTTGTTGAAATAGGAACATTATTATTGTTTAACCCTATATGAACATCTGCGACAGATCTGTAAACGCTTCAAAATTTACGACATATTTACCGAAACAAGTACATTTTAACTTAAATGACGATATGGTCAAATCTGTAACGGTTCAAGTTTATTTCACGAATTGGCAAATCCTACTGCAGAAAACCAAGCTTCAATGAAACAAATAAATTAGTGCGTAAGTATAAGTAAAAGCGTATGGTTACGCAGTTCGTATTTTTAATCACTTTATTTGATTAAAGGTAAGTTGAATAGTTTTTTTAATCGTAAGTTGAATAGTTAGAGTGGCTGAAGTAATATAAAACAATTCTGGTAAACTGAGCACTAGAATATTGTATTGAAACCTATCAATATTGATGGCTCTGGCATTCATGCCTTCTTTGACACGTGGCATAAGGTGGTCCAATTTGTATTATATATAGGTAGCGTGTATATCGACGCCGACGTCGATTTACACACAGCATCCCCTGTGTGTAAACCACGGGAGATCTGCGTCGATCAATAACATGAAGGATGGGGAAGAATGCGCCTCCCATTGAGCACCCTGACATTCCGTCATCTATTGCACCTGTTCCTATAACTCGACGGACCTATCTGTGCTACAGCCTCCCTTGAGAGATCAATCTGGTCCAGCAGAAGACGCAAGCTATGATGATTCCGAGGAGGAGCAAGGTGCGTCATCTGCTGCGCCCCGTCGACGCCGGGTGGCCGGTGAAAGGTGCCCCTACTACCCCAACCAAGAGAACATCAACGACCTCATCAGGGAAATGGCCTTGACAAAGTCCAGCGCCGAGTTGCTCATTTCCAGACTGAAGCAGTGGGACTTAGTGGACGACAGCGTTCGAATTACTTCCCAGAGGAAGGGGCATCGCGGCTATTCAGTGTTCTTCACTCTTAGATATTAGTTGTGCTACTGCCATTACATCAGAGGACTCTTCGACGCTGTGTGCATTCCCTGCAACACCTCTGACTGGCGGCTCTTCATCGACAGTTCGTCTAAAAGCCTCAAGGCTGTTTTACTGCACAACACAAATCAGTGGCCCTCGATTCCTCTGGCTCATTCAGTGCACATGAAAGAAGAGTACCAGAGCGTCAAAATCCTGCTGAGTGCACTGAAGTACGACCAATTCAGCTGGGAGGTCATTGGCGATTTCAAGATGGTGGCCTTCTTGGTGGGGCTTCAGGGAGGCTTCACCAAGTTCCCTTGTTATCTGTGTCTCTGGGATAGCCGAAATACAGCCCTTCACTACGAGAAGAGGAACTGGCCCCTCAGGACCTGCTATGAGGCTGGGGCCCATAACGTGAAGCAAGAGCCGCTGGTAGAGCCAACGAAAGTGCTGATGCCACCCATGCACATCAAATTGGGCATCATTAAGCAGTTTGTTAAACAGCGGAATCCAGAGGGTGAGGCCTTGAAGCACATCCAGGAGCTGTTCCAGGCGAAATCCATGCGAAATCCTGAATCCAAATCCTGAATCCTAAATCCAAGCGAAAATCAAAGCAGGAGTATTTGTGGGCCCTCAGATGAAGCGACTTATTGACTTCAATAGCTTCCCTGAGATGTCTGAGGTCGAGCGGGCAGCTTGGACAAGCTTCGTTTCATTCCCCAAAGGTTTCCTCGGAAAGCACAAGGCAGAGAACTACAGGGAAATAGTTCACGAACTTGTGGACACATACCGGAGCATGGGCTGCCTGATGTCGCTGACACTGCACGTACTACACGCCCACCTTGATGAGTTCAAAGAAAACATGGGAGACTACTCAGAAGAACAAGGTGAAAGATTTCACCAGGATGTCAGCTATTTCGAGGACCGCTACAAGGGAAAGTACAATGAAAGTATGATGGGGGACTATATCTGGAACCTTTTGCGTGAGAGTGACCTGAAATACAATCGCAAATCTCGTAGATAAGCTTCTTTTAATTAAACTATAACGCCATCATTTTTGTATCAATTCTTTATCAATTCTGCATAGCACTACTCTTTATCAACGCTCTGCATCACTGCACTGTATCACTGCCTGTGTATTAATATATTATAATGCATAAGTATACCCTACTCGTTTCCATTTTTTTTTCATTTCTAAAGACGGGGAAGCTTCATTTTTTCATCATTGATTTATCATAATAATCGTGTTAACATTAATTAAAATTATACTTGACAGGATTCATTTTATTTAAAAGCAGATGTTGTGAAAAACCCTTAAATTAAGAAGCAAAAATGGCAAAAAAATACATAAATCGATCTCATGCACTCAGAACCAAAGTCTGAACTTGGGGACTGCTCATTTCTATTTATTTATGCCCCAAAATCAGAAAATAATAGTTTTAGCGCATGCACAAATTATGTGTTACACGGTGTTATCGGTGGGTAGATTGCTTCCTGAGAACCCAGGGTATGGTGAGGACGTGTAAGTATCTTTTTCCTAGTCGTATAGTACCTTCCCTTTATAGGCTTCGCCCAGATTGCCCACGTAGCTCTTATTAGGCCTTAGCACTTCATGAATTTGTGACTGTATCGGCCTCTTGTATATTTTGGCTCAATTGGCGGTGTACTCAACCAGAAAAGTGGAACAAATAGCACCAAATAATGCGAAAAAATCTTACGCCTTGGTTCCATATTAATGTCCCGATCTATTGACCTTTGTATATGGCGGCTCCTGGGTTCCCTGTGTATATCCCTAACTATTGATCTTTGCATATGGCGGCTGTTCAGCTCCATGTTAACATCCCGAAGTATTGACTCTCTATGGCGGCTCCTGGGTTCCCTGTGTATATCCCTAACTATTGATCTTTGCATATGGCGGCTGTTCAGCTCCATGTTAACATCCCGAAGTATTGACTCTCTATGGCGGCTCCTGGGTTCCCTGTGTATATCCCTAACTATTGATCTTTGCATATGGCGGCTGTTCAGCTCCATGTTAACATCCCGAAGTATTGACTCTCTATGGCGGCTCCTGGGTTCCCTGTGTATATCCCTAACTATTGATCTTTGCATATGGCGGCTGTTCAGCTCCACGTTAACATCCCGAAGTATTGACTCTCTATGGCGGCTGTTCAGCTCCATGTTAACATCCCGAAGTATTGACTCTCTATGGCGGCTGTTCAGCTCCATGCTAACATCCCGAAGTATTGACTCTCTATGGCGGCTCCTGGGTTCCCTGTGTATATCCCTAACTATTGATCTTTGCATATGGCGGCTGTTCAGCTCCATGTTAACATCCCGAAGTATTGACTCTCTATGGCGGCTCCTGGGTTCCCTGTGTATATCCCTAACTATTGATCTTTGCATATGGCGGCTGTTCAGCTCCATGTTAACATCCCGAAGTATTGACTCTTGGCGGCTCCTGGGTTCCCTGTGTATATCCCTAACTATTGATCTTTGCATATGGCGGCTGTTCAGCTCCATGTTAACATCCCGAAGTATTGACTCTCTATGGCGGGTCCTGGGTTCCCTGTGTATATCCCTAACTATTGATCTTTGCATATGGCGGCTGTTCAGCTCCACGTTAACATCCCGAAGTATTGACTCTCTATGGCGGCTGTTCAGCTCCACGTTAACATCCCGAAGTATTGACTCTCTATGGCGGCTGTTCAGCTCCATGTTAACATCCCGAAGTATTGACTCTCTATGGCGGCTGTTCAGCTCCACGTTAACATCCCGAAGTATTGACTCTCTATGGCGGCTGTTCAGCTCCACGTTAACATCCCGAAGTATTGACTCTCTATGGCGGCTCCGTTCACCTCATTTGCGTCGTAAATACTTGCCCTTCTATAATTGCACAGTATCATTAAAAAAAAACATGTAAAAAATAAACATGTGTGGCAAGTGATATGGCCTTCACACATGAGGCTTTTACTCATGTTTGAAAGCCATAGCAGAACTGTACCGTGTTCGTCTAAATAGAGACCACAGTGGTGGGTAAGTGAAGCGCTGCCACAAGCTGGTATAAAATACGTGATGCTATGCGAAAAAAAAAATACTTGTGAGCATCTCTTTTTTTGTTGTCCATGTTGTTTGACCCGACTACGTCGGACAATTTTTCCCAGCAACATTGACCAAAGGAAACAATGTTTATTTCCTTAGCGGTGTTCGTGTTTGCGGGCGACCTCCACGAATCGTCTTTGCCAGCGGCCTCGATAGCGCAGTCGGCTAATTCGCCCGCTTTGAGGCCTTGCTCTGGCCCGTACGTACGTCTAATCCCGCACATACGCCTGGCACTGTGTGCGCGTTTCGACGTCCGGCTCCTGTCCAGCCAGGGGATGGCTGTTGTGGCACACAAGTAACACTGGCCGACCAGCGCTCGCAGCGTCGGATTCACCTCACGTGAGCTGTTTCTAGATAGGTCCAGATCCGGCCACCGCCGAGAGCACGGCCTCGCCTCGTATTACCGGAGCAGTCCTTTGTTCACAAACCAGCTACGTCGTGTGCATAACGTGCTACGGCGGAGAACCGAGAGCAGGCGCGGCTACTTCCAAAACCAGTCCACAGGTGTCATGAAAATGAAATGAATCTACATAGCTTGGGAGGTAGGTAGTGATTGAACTATCCCGTACACAGAGAGTGTTTAGATCTTGGTCTACGAATATATATATATATATATATGCATGTGCACACATATGTACACAATACATATTCATATAATATATACATGAGTACTTTTACATACAGTGTCTGTGTCTGTATGTCGTTTCACGTCGACACACACCAGCCGGGCAGTTCAGTGTATGCGCAGTTACAGTTTGTACGATAAGTGCAGCGAAGGAAGCGCTTGGGAAGTAGTTCGGTGTTGAACATCGGCAATGCAACAGATAAGCGCCAGGGACTTCGGATTTCTTCGCACAAATCATCGCACTTGTAGAAGTATTCTTAACAGTAGCTATCCCTGCATGCACCAAGAGCAAACCCTGCCAATCAGGCAAGAGCTAAGGGAGAAGGCAGTGAAGGATTGATCACCAAGTGACTCGTGCGAACGGCTGAGCAAGAATTAGGTACATTGAAGAAGAAAAATGAGTTAGGATTATACTAAAATACTTCAGCACGGACTTATATTATCACAGTATACATGTGCTGAGTCCGTACATGGTCAGCATGGATACAACTCTCCGGTTTTGGAGGCACTCTGGCGGGAATAAAAGTCCCAGAACACATAATTTAAGGAAAAAGAGCTAAAGAAATTCCGAACGCAGTGCTCCTTTAGGAATGAGTATTTTGGTAATGTATCGTTACTCTACAGCAAAGATCTGAAAAAGAAGATTTTACTCCCCGTTTCCAAAAAGCTTGGACCGTTGACTGCTCCATTCCAGTGGATCAACAAATAAGTTCATGAATTGTCGAAGAGACAGATCGGTGAAAATAATGGAATGACAACGCGAAATTATATCTCAATTGAGAAAAATAATCACCTCAGATCGAAATTCAAAGATATTTCCAGACGTTTCGACTATATTGTCTTCATTAAGGAAACAATATATCGTCAGAGATTGAAAGCATTCCTAAGCATTTAGGAAATCATGATCACATTAACTTATTGTACTTCCAACCAAAAACCTCAGAGCATAACGAGGCCAGGCCGATGACACAATGCATGCTAGATACATGGATCGAGATGTGACACATGTGGTAATAGCCCAGGATAAAGACATATACAAATATTACCATTGGCATCTTAGCCAGGGTCAGTATATCGGAACGGAACTGCAAATTTTATCAGTTGAGCTGTAACGTTAGAAGTTTTCAAGAACCCTGCCGATGTGTTTGTAATGGCATCAGTGGCAATGTAGGCCGCCTCCACCGCTCGTCGCTCAGCTTTAGAGAGGTTGCCGTGCGTGGTGACTGTCCCTATCCAGTCAGGTAGGTGCTCTTCCCTGTCCGAGTGAATTGCCAGGGCGTGGGACATCCTGCGATTATGAGTATCTGCCTAATTCTATCTGATAGTCGTCTGTGGACCTCGGCAAGTTTCCCCATAGTATACTTTTTCGCATGCACCACATGGTATCTTGTGGAGACAGACCATTGCCACTGACGTTACTACAACATTGGCAGAGTTCTTTAAAACTCCTAGTGTTACAGCTCAACTGATCAGAAAAATTGCAGTTCCGTCCCGATATATTCATCCTGACTAAAAAAGGCTTTTGTCGTATGTGTATGTGCATTTGTTATCTTGAGCTATTAATTAACTCATATATCACATCTCGAGCCACGTACCTAGCATGCTTTGCGTCAACGGTTCGTTATATTCTGAAAAGGTCTTTGGTCGCATGTACATACAAGAATTTAAGGTGATCATGATTTTTAGAAATGCTCATAAATGTTACGATCACGGATGGTTGGAGCGCGTAGTCAGGGATGGTTTTGAGGAAAAACGGTTTGAACACCACCTCGGGATCGTCACCGGCTCATTTTAAACACGAGCCGATCGCACAGTGAACTGATGACGATCCAGAGATGGAATTGAAACCGGTTTTCCTCAATACCCTCTTCGACTACGCGCTTCAACTAGCCGTGATCGTAATCCTATACACCGTCACAAACAGTAATATGAACTTTAAAAGTGTTTTCGGTCTCTGCCTATATCTTGTTTCCCTGACTAAAACGTCGGGACCTAGCCAAACGTCGGGAAATGTTTTTAATTTCCATCTGAACTGATATTTTTCACTTAATTAATTGATAAATTCGCACTTGCCATTCCACTATTTTGACCAACTGTGTTCATGCATGCACGCATGCGGCTTCCACGCACCAGTCCCTGTGTCGGTAGGTGATGTCCTCACATTGACTACCAAAGGCCAAACCCATGCAGCTGGCGTCAGCTGGCATAAGTAGTGAAAAGTGCAGGAATGTGTAACTTACCAATTACAAAATAACGCAGCTTTCCAGGGGTGCACCTACCGAATTATATCGAAAGCGACAAATAACAAAGTGGGTCCTTTCAAAGAGTTTTCAGTCTTTGAACGCAATGGAGATTTATAGCAATGGCAAGCTCCAAGAAAACCTGCACTTTTATTAGTCGTAAAATAAAAAGTCGCTATTTGTAAAAGGCGAACGATTTTCTCTACCCATTTCCTACAACCGCTACGAATGCTTGCTTTCCATTGAGAGAATAACAATTTCGAGAGCCGTCGTTTCAGTGGCCACCCATTGATGTGGCAGTAGGAGTTATCACTTCGCGTTGGCATATTTATGCAGCGAATTCATGTACAATTTGCAACGGTCGTATGTAATCGGCTAATTTGACATAACCAATAAAAGCTGTCATTGCGGACATAACTATGTTGTGTGCTATGCAGATAAAGTGTCAGAAAGCATTGATATATTTAAACAGACACACGAGGCGGAAGACATGATGCTAAAAGCAACAAAAATAATGTTCTCTGTAGAGAAAAGAAGCGATTTGGCTTGGGTCTACTGAGATGTTCTTTTAACTGCCATACGAGACATTGTTCTTGAACCAATCACCTTTGTCCGATCAATTCAGCTGGTATTTAGCTCAGGTGTAGCCGGCGGTGACTGTTGCTGTTATCCTCTGATGTTACTCGTTTTAGAAGCGCTAAGCTCCTTTATCGTCACACCTTCCGGGATATGTGTTCATCTAAGCCGGCCGAGAGCGCAGATGGCGTCACCCAGCGCCTTTTCGACGTTGCGAAACCTGCTGTCTAACAGTCCGAGCTGGCTTTCCACCTTATTGAGTTGGCTGGCCAAAGGCAGACGTGGCGGCGAGTTGCAGCTACTAGCTGGGTGACTCAGTGGCTTCGATTTGCAGCAGGGCTTGAAAAACTTAGGTGGTGGCCTATAATACATCTTTCGTGGCCTTGGAGATGGACATGGCGGATTAAAATCGCAAGGCTCCGGCGGCTTCCTTGTAACAACGCACTTCTCCACTTCGTACTGTTGACCGTCAGTCATCTCATAGGTTTTGGTGTACTCTTCTTTCACTGATTCACCTGTACATGGGTCTATGTAGGTGTTGCACCATTGTTCGGGTTCCACTGGATGTTTTCGACTGGGCATTTCGAAGTCCTCGTCCGACTCAGTGTCAGTGTACTCTGGTGAATATCTATCACAACTCTTGCCCCTCACTGTCTCTGTGACGCGCAACACGGTGCCAGGCATACCATAGGACTGTAAAGTAAATGTTTTGTTCACGATAATTTCAAGTATTTCGTCGCATTCCTAAAACAAAGAATTTGTGGTGGTTTGTAAAAGAAATGAAAACAAAATAGTTATAGGCACATTCGTAGGCTGCTCATTTTGCAGTTCTAGTCCACGGGCCGTTATCGAGCGTGGACCTCTTCGGGCAGTATCGCCAAAACTATAGGAAGTCTAGACTATTTTAAATGCGACAACGAACACCATCCAATAGTAAAATCACCACAGCTGGGAGTGTATCTTTGTGTGCTTTTGGGAGGGCACTTCCCCCTCCCTCCTCCGCCATGTTGGCTTTTCCCCCTCCAGCAATTTCAGTTTTTAACATGGGACCCTATTTAGTATGCCCCCCCTCCATTCAATTTGGGTCCGCCCGTTGTTTTCATGCATTGTGCCCTCCCAATAATCTTCAGAAACCTACACCTATGACCACAGCTGTTTATTTGCTGATATATGGACGTATGTGGTAATGAAGAAAACGTGCACCTTTGTATGCAATAATATATGATGATGTTGGCATAGTAAGTTTCTGAAACTGATTGGGAAGGAACAATACATGAAGGCCTAAAGGCCTACATAAAGGCCTAGGTGGGTCTAAATGGATTGGGGAGTGGGCATGCTGCATAGCGGCCCATGTAAAAGGTCGAAATTATTTGGGGAGCAAAACCAACATTAGGGAGGCGGCGAATGCCCTCCCAGAAGCATACAAACCTTCAGTACAGCTACAACTCCTGGATGTTAGCAATATTCGTGATATTTTTATACAGCGTCGGATGAAGCAAATTGACAACCATAATAGTCCGAATATTACTACCATAGCAGGAACTAACAACTCGTTACCAATACGTATATAAACAATATCGTATCGTGCTCCTGCATGGAATCATTGCAGTGAATGTGAACAATGGCTACCAGCAGTATCAAGAAATACATCACTGTCAACTTCCAAGCTCAAAATACAACAACAAAGCAATATCCAATGGCCAGTGACTGATCCAGGGAGTAGACAAAAAAACGTGCTCCTCTCAGAGCTTCATGTTATAATGTGGATGTAGCATAGATGTAGCATCCAACTCGACGTTCATGTAGCATCCAACTCAACGTTGCATCCAACATCAGGTTGGATGAGCTCTAACATACATCGATACAAAAGGTCACGCTTTGTTATAAAATCAAACCGAGCATTTTTTTTAAATTGTTTAACCGTTTTCGTAAATTCCTCTTTCCATTTTTTCCGGTGAATCGCCCTGATAATCGGAGCAGACAAAGCTACTGCATATCTATCACCTGCCAGCGGCCTACTGACACATTAGTCGCCCAATCACCACCACCGGGCACCAAGCTGGCCTACACTAACCAGAGATAGAGACACAGACAGAGAGACAGAAAGACAGAGAGACAGAAGAGAGACAGAGAAAGGCAGAGAAAAGACAAGAGAAGAAGAAGAGAGAGAGAGAAATATATATAAGAGATATATATAAGAAAGAGAGAGAGAGAGAGAGAGAGAGAGAGAGAGAGAGAGAGAGAGAGAGAGAGAGAGAGAGAGAGAGAGAGAGAGAGAGAGAGAGAGAGAGAGAGAGAGAGAGAGAGAGAGAGAGAGAGAGAGAGAGACAGATAGACAGACAGACAGACAGAGAGAGAGAGAGAGACAGACAGACAGAGAGACAGTGAGAGAGAGATAGAGGGGGAGAGGGGTAGGGAGAGGGAGAGGGAGAGGGAGAGGGAGAGGGAGAGGGAGAGGGAGAGGGAGAGGGAGAGGGAGAGGGAGAGGGAGAGGGAGAGGGAGAGGAGAGGGAGGGAGAGGGAGAGGGAGAGGGAGAGGGAGAGGGAGAGGGAGATGGAGAGGGAGAGGGAGAGAGAGAGAGAGAGAGAGAGAGAGAGAGAGAGAGAGAGAGAGAGAGAGAGAGAGAGAGAGAGAGAGAGAGAGAGAGAGAGAGAGAGAGAGAGAGAGAGAGAGAGAGAGAGAGACAGACAGACAGATAGAGAGACAGTGAGAGAGAGATAGAGGGGAGAGAGGAGAGGGAGAGGGGTAGGGAGAGGGAGAGGGAGAGGGAGAGGGAGAGGGAGAGGGAGAGGAGAGGGAGATGGAGAGGGAGAGGGAGAGTGAGATGGAGATGGAGATGGAGATGGAGATGGAGATGGAGAGGGAGAGGGAGAGGGAGAGGGAGAGGGAGAGGGAGAGGGAGAGGGAGAGGGAGATGGATAGATGGAGTGGAGATGGAAGAGGAGGGGGAGATGAAGCGGAAGAGGGAGGGAGAGAGAGAGGGGGATGGGGAGGGGGGGAGGAGATGGAGGAGAGAGGGAGATGGAGGAGAGAGAGAGATGGAGGGGAGAGGGAGATGGAGGGAGAGGTGGAGGGGATGGGAGAGGTGGAGGGGGAGGGGAGAGAGGAGAGGAGAGAGGGAGAGGAAAGGGGACAGCGAGAGCGAGCAACTGACCGGACAACACGGCACCGTTGAAGCCCACGGTGAGCACCATCAGCGTGAGCACGACGGCGTCGTGGCGGCCGGCGAACGACACCCCGATCAGCGTCACGGCCGGGATGTACATGCCTGCGGCAGATGGTGTAGTCAGATGTACATGCCTGCGGCAGATGGTGTGGTCCGATGTACATGCCTGCGGCAGATGGTGTGGTCAGATGTACACGCCTGCGGCAGATGGTATGGTCAGATGTACATGCCTGCGGCAGATGGTGTGGTCAGATGTACATGCCTGCGGCAGATGGTGTGGTCAGATGTACATGCCTGCGGCAGATGGTGTGGTCAGATGTACATGCCTGCGGCAGATGGTGTGGTCAGATGTGCATGCCTGTGGCAGATAGTGTGGTCAGATGTACATGCCTGCGGCAGATGGCGTGGTCAGATGTACATGCCTGCGGCAGATGGCGTGGTCAGATGTACATGCCTGTGGCAGATAGTGTGGTCAGATGTACATGCCTGCGGCAGATGGTGTGGTCAGATGTACATGCCTGTGGCAGATAGTGTGGTCAGATGTACATGCCTGCGGCAGATGGTGTGGTCAGATGTACATGCCTGTGGCAGATAGTGTGGTCAGATGTACATGCCTGCGGCAGATGGTGTGGTCAGATGTACATGCCTGCGGCAGATGGCGTGGTCAGATGTACATGCCTGCGGCAGATGGTGTGGTCAGATGTACATGCCTGCGGCAGATGGTGTGGTCAGATGTACATGCCTGCGGCAGATGGTGTGGTCAGATGTACATGCCTGCGGCAGATGGCGTGGTCAGATGTACATGCCTGCAGTAGATGGTGTGGTCAGTGCGCGTCAGTCCTCGCCAGACCGCCGGCCGCTCCCCATCGCCTGTCAGCCCCCGGCGTTACGTGTCGACAGCCGACGCCAGAAAGCGAACTAGCGGACGGTCTTCCTGTACTGTTGGCCTGGGCTCATTGTTCACTCACCATCGTCCCACAATGTCCCACAATGCACTTCGCTACCGCCGGTTGTCTGATCACTACCACCAGCTGCCGGATCACTACCACCAGCTGACAGGGCACTACCACCAACTGACAGATTACCAGCAGAGCTGGTGGTGATCTAATATGCCTAATATGTGTAATAATATGTCAGCTCTGACATATCATTGCCACCAGCTGACAGGACATTAACACCAGCTGACAGATCATCACCAGCTGACATGTCATTACCACCAGCTGGCAGGGCACTAACACCAGCTGACAGATTGCTACCACGAGCTGATACCACCAATTGGCAGATCACTCCCACCAGCTCATGGACCACCACCACCAGCTGACAGCGCATTACTATCAACTGACAAATCATTATCACCAGTTGGCATATCACTACCACCAGCTGTCAGATCACTGCCACCAGCGCAGTAGCGACGTACCGACCGAGTTCCACAATTTTCTGTTGACGCCGAGACTGAGGCGGCCCCGTGCCAGCCGGTCGGCGGCGAAGGAAACACTGATGGCGAACACCATCTTCGCCAGCTGCGGCAGCGCCGAGAACATGGCGTTCTGTGGAAGCAGGTCAGGTCAGGTCATCGCCGAGCCGAGGTGAGACCGCACACCAGTCGGCGAACCGAAGACGGCTTGATCAGTGGGTGGCCTGGCTCTGCATTGTACAGTGGATGATCTGGCTTTGTATTACACAGTGGTTCGCTTACAGATCGGGTAGTTCGGTTAGCAAGAATGTCCACTTGTGATATGCTACTGGGATGCCAGCGTGGTCGTAGACGGTTGAACCGCCCTCATGTGATCAGCGCAAGCCCTTGTAGAGTTTTCGTGTTCCTGGCTGAGCTTGAGCACGACGGCATTAAACAGTAACACTGTGGCGACACACGGAAAACCACCGTCTCGCAAACATCAGCACTATGCAAAACAACCGCCTGGAAGCATCAGAAGACCGGAAAACTCTATCGGTGAGTGGAAGCACAGGTAACAGCTGAGTGCATCGTGGAGAAGTTCGAGCGTCTGTCGCCCAGAGGTGCGCGTTCGCACCGTGCTGAGGGGGTAGTGCAGTGTCGTGCCAATGTAGGTTGGCAGGTCGGTCATGATGAGGTAGTCGCCCCAGTTCTGGCAGAAGTGCACCACTACCAGCGCCTGGAAGGGCCGTGACAGCAGCACCTGCCTCCACGGGAACGATTCCGTTGAGCCCTGACAAAGCCACGACAAAGCTCTGTCAAAAGGAGCACTTGCGCTCGTTGCATACCATGAACTGCGTCCGGTGTGGCCGAGCCCAAAGGCAGAGCCATGTATACAACGCTACGAGAAGAAGATCGAGCTTAAAACAACATTGTCTCAATGAAATGTGTCTGTGAAATGTGTTAAGGAGATTTGTAGGCATACAGTTTCTTCTTAACCCGCGCCGTCTCGGGAGGGATCTCCTATCCTCCCAAGATATTTTTCGCGGATAGTGAAATAAACGGCGCGCAGGAGCGCGCCGAAATTTGACATTTCTTTTCCTACATCAATTTGACATGTGTGAAAATTTTGAGGTCTGGTCATCCACGGTCACCGAGTTAGTCAAGGTCAAGTTAAGTCACCTCCAAAAATGTTCAACCAGTCGTCACACTTACACAGATAAAAATATTTGAAGAAAACTTTCAGCGTTCACTTTTCTTCACGGATGCAACAGAGAACACCAGAGGAATTTGTGAATTTTTGCGTTTTTCATGACATATTTGCTTTGCATATTTGTTCATTAGGGCTAAAATCGAAGATGCTGGTTAAAGTAAGCCAATTTGTGAGGCCAGGTTACTTAAATCAGCGATTATCAGCGCACTTTATCCATTATAGAACAAAAATGGAATAACATCGAAAACTCAACCTTTTGATATTGTCAATTATTTTTTCTCAAGTTGGTGGGAAAACATTTTAGGGGCATGGTCGATTCTATCTTCTATTTCTTATTCCAAATCAGTTCGTTTTTAAAATGTCTCCCAAGATGAACTCCCCAAAGAGAAAAACATGACGTCAGTCATGCCCTGATAAACTTCCCTAGTGACGTCACTTTTTCTGGGGATAATTTTTTTGGATGGTTTCGGGCTCCACTAGTCGAGCGCTTTACGATGCTCTTTCGTTTTTCGTTTTCGTTCGAGTCCTTGGTTTGGAGATTAGATGGAGGCATATAATGACCCTCCCCCGAGACGGGGTATGAGAATCTAACCGGAAAGAGTTAACTTCGGTCATATTAGGTGGAGCTGACCCCGTTGACCCATTTGGACCCATCCCCTACTGAGTAGCCAGTGTCCTGATTACATCGTGGACGTGAGCGCCAACATGAGTGCAAGACGTCATGATTTTGGCATCCTAGTCGCCTACAAGGTAATGTTTTCAACCTTCAGGAACACCAAAAGGAAAACCGAAAGCTCCGCGTCCTGGAGGGCTGGCTGGTGCCGGCGGAAGCGTTCCAATAAATGCCACAATCCACATGTGCTAATTAATCTGGCAATTCGTTTCAGATGACTCATAGTCAAGCAACTGGTCTTGCCCGCACACATGCCGCTTGAGTCGCCCCGCGCCCTGCGATCTATGCCGGTCGCAACCCCAACAATTGTCCCCACCGTTCGCCGACCTTGTTCGAGTCGCGGCGCGCGTGCGCGTGTATGTAGAGCCTCTCGCGATACGAGATGCGCGGGTGGTCTCTGGGCGTTTCGTGCACGACCACGATGAAGGTCAGACACCAGACCAGACTGACGCCTCCGGTCACGTAGAAGACGGCCTGCCAGCCGCCCGCCCACTGCCAGCTGCACAGTGGGCCGGCGGCGAGGATCGTCACCGCCGTGCCCAGCTGCTTACCTGCCCGGCCGCGAGACCACGGTGGGAGTATGAGGTGGGGTCACAAAGTCACCGCGGGGTCACGACGCTATCACGGGGTCACCAAGTAGCCGCGGGGTCACGACGCTACCACGAGACCACGAAGTTGCCGCGGGGTCATGACGTTAACACGAGATCACGAAGTCGCCGCAGGGTCACGAAATCAATGAGGGCTCATGAGGTCACTCCGGGCTGCGAGGTCGTTGCGAGGTCACGTGAGATTAGTGCGGAGTCATGATGTTACCACTTGGCACGAGGTCACCATGGGGTCAGAAGTCACTGTACTAGGTCACATTCGGTTCATGAGGACCACAACAGGGTTGCGATGTCACTGTTCGGTCAGAAGATTATTACGGAGCCAAAGAGAACTTTGGTGTCACAATTGCCGTGCTTGCTAGCTATGGGCTCACTTTGAACTTCACGCATTAAGAAGAGCTTTGTATTGTTTTGTAGCTGAGGGGAGCATTAAGAAGGGCCAGGTCGATGTACTGATGCTGCGGGATTTGATCCGATTTGGTGATGTTTCAAGGTGAATTCGGCGACTGGCGTGGCGGTGGAATAGGGAGGCTTCGGGGAGAGACTCTCCCAACGCTTTATACATTTAACATGTTGCCTATCTGCTTTGCCTGGAAGGAATGGACCATCTAACCATAAGATCCCCTGCCTCCAATTTTTTTCCATGCTGGAGCCCCGGACTTTAGCTGCAATGCAAGTGCGGCTGTCAGTCTACCATTGTCATGATACATGCAACAGAGCGTTTGTCAGTCTACCATTGCCATAGCGCATGCAGCGGTGCGGCTGTCAGTCTTGCCATGATACATGCAACAGAGCGTTTGTCAGTCTACCATTGCCATAGCACATGTAGCAGTGCGGCTGTCGGTTTGCCATTGCCATAGCACATGCTGCGGTGCCGGTGGCACCCGCAGACAGATTACTAACAATGTTGGGAGAGGAAATATTATCGGATGCTGTCATTCGATCAGAAATTCGTGAAGCTCAGGCTGTCATATCAATTTAGGGTGGGCAATCTATTTCCCATTATTCCATTTAAACGATCAATGGGGATAACTTACCGACGTAGACGAAGCTGCTGATGCGGCTGCGCTCCAGCGGTGGTACCCAGCGCGCCAGCAGGCAGTGCACCGACGGCGTGGTCACCCCCTGACAGGTCAGGTCAGTGAGGTCAGGTCAGTGGGGTCAGGTCAGTGAGGTCAGGTCAGTGGGGTCAGGTTAGTGGGGTCAGGTGTCGGATCAGACCGGCAGGTGGCATGCATGTCAGCCAGCCGCTACCACTTCCCAGATCTGATGAATACTGACCGGACCGTTCGGTCTGGGCAAGGTCTGGCAAGGTCAGGCTCTATAGTACACCGACAGGGCCATGCACAGGTCAGGCCCTGCGGTACACCGACAGGGCCATGTACGGGGCAGGCCCTGCGATACACAGACAGGGTCAGGTACCGGTCAAACCCTGCGGTACACAGGCAGGGTCAGGTACGGGTCAGGCCCTGCAGTACACCGACAGGGTCAGGTACCGCCAAGACCCTGCGGTACACCGACAGGGTCATGTATGGGTGAGGTGCTCACGCTGGCCAGACCCTGCAGGGCGCGGACGACGATGAGCGCCTCCACCCGCCAGAGGGCGCACGCCGGGGTGAGCAGGGTGAGCAGGCCGGTGATCCCGATGCCGGCGGTGAGCGTGCGCACGGCGCCGGCCCGCTCGGCCAGCCGGCCGCCCGGCACCTGCGACACAGTGTAGCCGACGAAGTAGGCGCTCAGGATGACGCCCTGCGTCAGCCCGCTCCAGACGAACGGGCCATCCTGTCACACGAGCGGGGTGTGAGGGCAGTGAGCGGTTCTCTCGGCGAGAGTGGTGTGGGAGGGTGGGGGAGTCTATCAGGAACGAGCGGGGTGTGACAGCGGTGAGCGGTTCTCTCGGCGAGAGCGATGTGAGAGACCTGTGGGAGGAGGAAGTCTATCAAGAACGAGCGTGCCATGAGACCAATGGGCAGTGTCGCCGGCAACGGGCCAAATGTGAGGCCAGCCAGCAGACTCATCCAGAGGAACATTAATTGCATGGGAACTGGGGAGACAATGGAGGGAGACCCTGCATTCTCTGTTTCACTTCACGGTGCTTTCCAGGCGGTGAAGGTCGATACACGCACACAAACGCACATTCACGCAAACATGCATCACATTGGTGTAGACTACCATAGCTGCCGATTAGCAATGGAGATTGGCATTGACGCCGTCGTCGAGGGTGCAATTTGTGTGGCAGGGCATGCCGACCTTGTGTCTTCGTGTAGGTCAGGTTGGTGCTGGCACTGAGCTCGGTCAGGTCAGGTTGGTGCTGGTACTGAACTCGGCCAGGTCAGCCGGCACCGGCACTGACCTCAGTCAGGTCAGGTCCCGGCTGCCACGTCGCGTTCCCTGTGGTGTTCGCGTCCCAGGTCGTGTTGTCGCCGGCCGACGGTGGCATGCTGGAGCTGGCGGACAGGCGAGCCACGGCCGTTCGATTCACCATGGCCACGATCGCCATCGAGATGTTCACCCGCAGCGAAAACGACACGGAAAAACCGAGGCAGCCGAGCACGGCCAGCGTGTGACGGACACCCCAGCCTGTGAATAGGTCAGGTCAGGTCAGGTCAGGTCAGGTAAGGTCAGACAAAATACCGTGACGAAAGTTCAGGTCAGATCAGGAAATCCAGACCTAGAGACTGGCTAGGTTAGATCAAATCAGCATGACAAGAGGCCAATTCACATCAGGGAACCTCAGCCTACACGATGATTAGGTCAAGTTAGGTCATGTCAGACAAAAAAATCGTGACGAAAGTTCAGGTCAGGTCAGAGAACACCAACCTAGAGACTGGCTAGGTCAGGATAGGTCAGATCAAACCAGCCTGCCGACAGGCGAAATAAGATCGGAGAACCTCAGCCTGCATGATGATTCTGTCAGGTCAGGTCAGAACACATCAGTCTACCGATAGATTAGATCACATCAGACAATTACAGCCCAGATACACACGTAGGGCTGCCCCATTTCCCGGGCCCGATCAACAGAGGACCGGCCTGGTGACGCGAGGCGAGCCTGTGCCCTCAGGGTGTGCCACTGAACCAAAAGATGTGCTTAAAGGCAGAACATGCTCGTGGGGCTGGTGGGTCAGAGTTATCCAGTGGCACGGTGGACAATCCCCAGCTACTGCCACGTTCTGTGTAGCAGCCTGTTGAGCAAAAGTCTGCCCAGGACCATGTCTTAGCTAAGTGCCTGCCATAATCAAAGCGGACGCATAGTTGGGTACCTCCGTTCATAGTTATCATGGGGGTTTTCCTGATAGTTCCTGCCATAATTCCATAAATAGTCACCGACTTAGTTCAACTAATGGCTAACCTACTGGCTAATTTAGCAATTATCATGATCGTTGCTCTGAAAGTACATCCCTGCTTACCCTGATAGTTGCGCTGGTTGGTATTTTTTTAGTTACTCTCATAGGTATCATGTAGTTGCCAGTATCTTATAGTTATTGCCCTATCCTTATAATTACCCTTGGAGTTACCCTTCTAATTACCCTTCTAATTACCCCTACAGTTACCCTAATAATTACAATATCAGTTAATTTGCTAGTGTGTGTGTGTGTGTATGTGTGTATGGTGGATTTTGCCAGCCTGCAAGCTATTCTAGCGTTACCATAATAGTTACGCTGGTAGTTACAACGATGGTCACTCTTGCAGTTATATTGGCAGTTACACATGCAGCGTTACTACGATAGCTACCCTTTGGCGGGTGGACAGCCGGTGTCTCGCCCTCTACGGTGCCGTAGTACTGGTGGTTTTCATGAAGCAAGCACGGATGATTCTCGTCAGGTATGGTGGAACTGCAGCAGAAGGGGTGTCGTCAGGTATGGTGGAGCTGAAGCACACCTGCCACACGAAACCTGGAAAGGGTTTCGTCAGGTGTGGTGGGACTGCAGCAGCAGGGGTGTCGTCAGGTATGGTGGAGTTGCAGCAGCAGGGGTGTCGTCAGGTGTGGTGGGACTGCAGCAGCAGGGGTGTCGTCAGGTGTGGTGGGTCTACAACGGCAGGTGTGTCGTCAGGTGTGGTGAGACTGCAGCAGCAGGTGTGTCGTCAGGTGTGGTGGGTCTACAACGGCAGGTGTGTCGTCAGGTGTGGTGGGACTGCAGCAGCAGGGGTGTCGTCAGGTATGGTGGAGTTGCAGCAGCAGGTGTGTCGTCAGGTGTGGTGGGTCTACAACGGCAGGTGTGTCGTCAGGTGTGGTGGGACTGCAGCAGCAGGTGTGTCGTCAGGTGTGGTGAGACTGCAGCAGCAGGTGTGTCGTCAGGTGTGGTGGGACTGCAGCAGCAGGTGTGTCGTCAGGTGTGGTGGGACTGCAGCAGCAGGTGTGTCGTCAGGTGTGGTGGGACTGCAGCAGCAGGGGTGTCGTCAGGTATGGTGGAGTTGCAGCAGTAGGTGTGTCGTCAGGTGTGGTGGGACTGCAGCAGCAGGTGTCGTCAGGTATGGTGGAGTTGCAGCAGAAGGGGTGTCGTCAGGTGTGGTGGGACTGCAGCAGCAGGTGTGTCGTCAGGTGTGGTGGGACTGCAGCAGCAGGTGTGTCGTCAGGTACACCACAGCACACGAGTCTCGTGAGATATAGTCCGACTTGACAGACAACGTTCACATGCACATAACATCGCAGCACAATACTGATGGTGTACTTCAACATTTCCAGGATTATCGGGAACGTGACGATTATTTGTATCCTCTCGTGGTACTATCAAAAACCTGCTGTTTTTTTTAAATAAATAATATATTCCTTACCATGAGCATCTTCTACATTATAGGGGAGACAGGGGCTAGTTGATACACGGGATGGTTGATTCAACAGCATTTTCTCGGAAAATATGAAGCCAGTTGCTATGGCTACCACACATGTTGCTACTGGCACCCTCTTCTCGCGGCAAAACCAAGCGCAAGTCCTTTCGACCCGCGGCGGCGGAATGGTGACGATGTGACAGATTTGTGGAGGAAAGTAAAATTTATATGTCCGTGCTTCCCGTTAATTTCAAATTTGATGCCCATTTACTAACTTTTTAGGCGTCTGCTATCATTGCGATGTTCTCTCAGCTTTGCACCGGTGAAATGCTTTTATCGCTTGCCGCTACACTGCACTCGCAATGTTACATAACATGTTGCAGCCTGCACCAGAAAGCCTGCGTGATAAATTGATTCAGCAAGCATTAACTTAATCAGCTTGTATCAACATCAACCTGTATCAACGTTTTGTGGACCGGTAATGAGATAAAATAACCACAGCATTTCCTATTATTATTTAGGTGTTTGCTGAAACTGTTTCAAGATAATCTTGTTTAATATTTCTACGGGTATTTATCACCCGACGGAAAAGACTGAACGGAGGAGAAGGTGCAGCTACGGAACTGCGCATTCCATAAATAGCAAAAACCATGAGCTATGGCCAGCCAGGACTCAAGCCAGTATTATTGCTGCAAAGGTTAAATATGAACCTTTCGGACGGCGTAAACTAATGCCATCTACTGATGATATATTTTAGTTAAGTAACATGTTATCAACTTAACCCATCGTCAGCAACATCTTACCCCTATAGTGGGGTAAGTCAATGAACCGGTAGTGGTGCGATGTTTTGCTCTCTGATGGAAAACCCAGAGGATGCCACGGAAAAATAATTATCGGGGATGATACTAAAAGGCTTGGCATAGATGTAGCTACCTCCTCGTTACCCTTCCAAAGTGATGAGTTATTTTCAGTTTCGCCAAAATTGCATCAACTAGATCCGGTCTCCCCTACCCGCATTTTGTAATACAAGATGTCAGATATTCTCTTAAATATTTGCCCAACAAGCAATTGGATCGAACTTAGTTCAAGCAAGCATCTCGTTCACAGTAGGATCATCCAAGCCCAATTTGTTGGCTTTGGTTAATTTCTTCTATTTACCCTTTTTGGCCTAATGGGAAGGGACACATTGGGTGTATTTAGAGCACATTATTGGAGGTGTTCGGTACGAATGGAGGCAAATATGCTCGGTCGATATCTGGTAAGCCGGTAGCGTTTATCCCCTCTGTTGTACTCAATGCTCAGGCATAGGTTGATTGGCTACACCGGCATTCCCAGCCTTTGCAACCTGTACAAGGTCAGCATGCTGCACACCGTACCAACGGATCGGTCTTGATGTGTATTTGCTTTCACCGAGTACGTCATCTGTTTATAAATGGATGCATGATTAATTGTTTCTGTAAGTCAATATGCATAGCCCGCATACCGATATGGAAATGTGTGTATATAGACGAACCGATATAATCCCCTGAGGTCAGCCTACTTGGCGGCTATGCGTAAATGAGGCCACTTACCTTGCCACCCACACCATGGTGCCGCGCCGTTCCGCCGACGAGGCGCTCACGTGACCTCAGGTCAGGTGGCGGCAGACCTCGCGTGACCTCAGGTTAGAGAACACCTCGCGTAACCTCGTGTCAAACAGCGGCAGACCAAACGCGACCTCAGGTCAGACAGCACACCCCACAACCGCGTGACAGACAGCGGTGAGCGCGTCACGTGACCCGAGGTCGGTCAAGGTGGACGCGCCACGTGACCTGGGGTCAGGCGGCGATGCGACGCGTACCACGGCGGCTCATCGGGCGCACTGACGCGGCGGCACGAGAGCAGCCGGGCGCGCGGCCGGCCGATACGGAGTCGTGGTGCAGATAGTCGGCACCGGCGGTCTCTGTGTGTGTGTGTATATGCCGTGTTTAGTCTTCCGAGAGAGGCGCATTGTACTGTGTGCCGCAGCTTGCACACGACAGCCGCGGAAGTGAGTGGTGCACGCGACGCCAGCATCTCTGCACACCCGCCATGCGAACCGTCCTGACGTCTGCCATGCACGGCGAGCGTTGGACTCTGCCTGGAGGTGTGCCCGTGCAAATGATGGTTCCGTGCGGTGCAGTGCACACTGCACAGCTATCGCGCGCATGCAGAGTGCACAGTGTGCACTATTCATGTACGGTGATCAGATCACATGCTACGACATCAGGAACGTGATCACGGTATCTGTGCACTTTGGAGAGAATCAGTCAATATCAGATTCAACGAGCCAATCAAGGATCAAGCAGTATTTATGTGATGAAAGCATTTTTGGGGGTGTCACCTGCCTGAAAGCACGCATGCCTTTACACTACGGTTTGATAACAATATCAAGATTGGCTTAAACCACGGGAGCGTGGAGCTCAGCTATGGACTTGGCTACCACTGATGATGGTAGGAAACGCGCTCCCTACCCACATTATACCAAATTACGTAATGGTTGCATTTTTACATACAATGGCACATAGTTTACACTTCCATCCAGACGACTCGACCCTAACCAAACAAAAGCAGTGCCGCACAAATCAGAACGGCTTCAACTTAGAGATCGCATATATGTCCAGGGCCTAGTTCCCATGGCAAAGTTGCATTAACCCTTTGCTTGCCGCAGTGTGTAAATCGAGTAACTTTCTGGCCAACCTCGGCCTGCCGCAATCGTGTAACTTTCTGTAATTGCTTCCACCCCTGTAGTGGGTGCGACTGGGCGGGTCGCCTTGTCAAGTGCCGGTGATCGCTGGGTTGGCGGAACCTTTCATGGCGTGCCTGACTGGTGCGGTCAGAAATCCATCGCATCCTATGGGCGGTGTATAATTAGGATCGTGTTCAGGCATGATTCTCATTGCAAAATGATGCTTATCTTCCATTTATGCTTGTGAAAGATGCATCCAGCTCATCAAGGCCTGTCATTTGATATGAATCATGCTACCAATAATCCGGTGTATTCATGTTCTCCACGTTGTGTACTTGCTTTCCGACTTGCGTATATGATGTTGGGTATGCAATGATAGGTCTCAATCAGAAATGGCCAAAACATCTGTACCTGAGAATAATTAATTTGTTGTGAACACGATAATAACTACAATATTACCATTTCACTTTCCATAAAATATAAATGGTCTCGAGTTGTGCTCACTCACACTATTATTTCAGGGATCGGGTTTGTTCTGGCTGAATTGGAGAATAAATAAATAAATATATATATATATATATATATATATATATATATATATATATATATATATATATATATATATATATATATATATATATATATATATATATATATATATATATATATATATTTATTTATTTATTCTCCAATTCAGCCAGAACAAACCCGATCCCTGAAATAATAGTGTGAGTGAGCACAACTCGAGACCATTGATATTTTATGGAAAGTGAAATGGTAATATTGTAGTTATTATCGTGTTCACAACAAATGAATTATTCTCAGGTACAGATGTTTTGGCCATTTCTGATTGAGACCTATCATTGCATGCCCAATATATATATATATATATATATATATATATATATATATATATATATATATATATATATATATATATATATATATATATATATATGAATGAGGATGGATGATGAAAACAAACAAATTATGTGGAGATGACTTTAATGTAAACGTTTCGATCTCAATAAAGGGGACATTGGGGGTGGTTGCCCCCAACCCCAGAGAGGTTATGAGGTCCCCAAGAATCACATTGGGCCCCCAGAATCGTTCTGGGGCTCCTAAAAATGACGCCGACGGCTCCAAAAAGTGGGACCGGGCCCCTGAATATACCACTGGGCCCCAGAAGAAGTCGCGCCGGGACCGCCGAAAATCACGCTGGGGCCTCAAACGGT
Organism: Ashinkailepas kermadecensis; assembly: GCA_034440615.1. Taxonomy (NCBI): domain Eukaryota; kingdom Metazoa; phylum Arthropoda; class Thecostraca; family Neolepadidae; genus Ashinkailepas; species Ashinkailepas kermadecensis. The sequence goes on along the minus strand of JAOTOM010003649.1, from coordinate 39,256 downwards.
CAGGCAGGACCCCTGGAAATCACGCTGGGGCCCAAGAAGTCTCGCCGGGGCCCAATAAAATGACGCTGTGGCCCAAAAAACACTGGCCAGGCCACTGAAAATCACACTGGGCCCAAAAAGGTCGGAACGAACCACCGGAAAATCGCGCTGTGCTCCCCAAAAAGTAGGACCGGGTACCCTGAAAATTACACTGGGGGCCTCATAAGTTCGCATCTGCGCTCCTAAAAATCATGCTGGATGCCCAAAAAGTCGTGCCGGGGACCTAGATAATCACGATGGGGGCCAAAAAGGCTGGGCCACCATAAATCACTCTGGGATCCAAAAGATCGGGTTGAGCCCCTGGAAATCGTATTGAGGCTCCCAAACAGTCGAACCGGGATTCATGAAAATCAAGCTGGGGCTGCAAAACGTTCGCGCCTGGGCCATGAAGATCACGTTCCGGGCCCAAAATGTCGTGCCAGGTTCTTGAAAATCGCGACGGAGACCCCAAGAGGTCGGGCCTGGGCCCCTGAAAATCACTGAGCCTGGCGGTACCAAAAAGTCGCGCCCGGTCCTGTGAAAATCATGCTAGGGGCTCGACAGGTCGCACCTGGGCCCCAAGAGTCTCATCGGGACCACCCAAGAAAATGAAGCCGGGAAAACGAGAGAATAAAAGTCCTGACGTGGAAAATCATTCCGGGGTCTCACAAATAGCTCCAAAAGCATCCAAAACGTGTTGGGCCACCAAAACCGTGTCGAGGCCACTAAAACTCGCAATAGGAATCCCAACAAATGAAGACTGGGCCCAAAGATTGTACTCAGGCCCCAAAAAGTCGCGTCGCTGCCATTGAAAGTCACACTGGGGGCCCAAAATGTCCTGCCGGAGCCCAACAATTCGAAGCCGACTTCCAAAATATAAATCCCTACACGGAACGTCACTCTGCGGCTAGAACAATTGCGTGAAGGACCCTGAAAACGCATCGGGCCCCGGAAAAGAAGTGTGCTGGGGCACGACAAAGATGCACCGAGAGCCCGGAGAATCGTACCTGGCCCTACAAATATCGCGCATGGGACTTACAAAAAATAGAACTCGACCCCAAAAATCGCAAAGGGACTCATAATCGAATCGACCCGAGCACAGAACAAAAATTATAACAGATCCTGAAAGAGAATTATTCGAAGGGCCTTTTTGCTCCATTGAAGGGTGCCATCGACTGAGAAATACTCGTTGAGCAGCCGCAGTGGTGTACCAAAAAGGAAAATGTCCCCCGCCTCCTGAAGGCGTGGGCTGCCAGGAATCGCGCCGGGTCCCAAAAATGGTTCTTGTGGTCCATAAATTCGTGTCGGGGCCCCGATAATTCGCGTAGGGGGCTCTACGAATGCTACGAACTCGCGCCGAGCCCCCAAGTATCATGCTCGGGACCAAAATTCCCGTCGGCAGTCCGAGAAAATCTGATCGGCGCATCGAAAATTCCCTTCGGGTCTCCAGAAAAGTAACGCCGATGTCCTTAAATAAGCACAGCATGACCACAGATATTGAATTGGGGCCCGATGAAAATAAAGCCGGAGCCCTCCAAAATAAGGAGAAATTCCTAAAAATATATGTCCGAGTCAGGGAAATCGCTCCGGAGCCATAAACATACCACCAGATTCCTTTAAAAATCGCATACGGCCCAAAAACCAAACTAGAGCTCGAAAAATCGCGGCTCGGCACCAGAATATGGCGTCGGGGGCCCCAAAAATAACGCCGGGACTCGAACTTTAAAAATCAGAAGGCACCAAAAATTGCGTCGAGCCCAGAAAGCTGGCTTCAGATCGCGCCGGAATTACGCGCTTGGGCCCGAAAAGTCGCGCCGGGACCACGAGAAATTACACCAGAGCCTCTAAAATCGTACTGGATCCCAGAAATGCGCGTCGGGAACCCCAATTAAATACAGCGGGCCCTAAGAATAGAACGGGAGGCCGAAAATGCACCGGGCCCTCCAAAGTGTACCGAGTTTGGCACATTGCAGCAGGTCCCTAAAACATGCGCTGCAGCTCTAAATAAACACACCGGGATCTTTAGAAAAACACCACGGAGTCCACACCGGGGCCATGAGACCGAATCGGACCTCAAGAACAGGCTGGGGTCTTAAAGCACCACATGGCCCTAAAAAGAAACAAAAAGACTGGACACCAAATATGCACATCGTGACCTCAAAAAACTCGCCGGTACTTCAAAAATATTGTCGGTTCACGAAAAGTAGCAAAACTTAAAAAAGAACCGGGTCTCCAAAATGTACCAGGCCTCTAATACAAATTTGCTGGAGACCTAACGGGACCTAACGGGTCCAAAAAATAACTCCCGGGTAGGACCACGGTTCGGTAGCGAATCTGGGGGCGCATTTAACCAAAGAGATACGGTGCATCAAAGCTCAGCGGGTATCCTGGTTTCTTGACCACCAGCAAATGTGGGAAGAAGAGAACTAACCACCGAATTAAATGAATCGCACTTTCCAAGCGAACCCAATACCAAGCATTCCACACATCAAATATGGCACAAGACTATCATGTGGAAGCAATTAGCAAAACGTAGGAGACCTGGCAGAAACCGGAAAATCGTGAAAATAACGAAGTGTGGCGAATGTGACTAATGCGCAAGGCGGGTGTACAAGTACACGAACGTTGGCATTTTGGCGACCAGGCGTAGTAAACCGAAATGCCTGAAATTGGGAAATTTTACATTCACAGGTGATTTGTTACCCGTGTAATTTCAGCAGTGTCGGGTGACTTGCCAATGGACACCAAGGGTTAGAGTTGAAATCTGGTGACTCAGAGACGATGGTGGCAGATTGGGCCATTCCATAGGAACTTAAGTTGGTCATTAATAATTGTATTTACAAAATATAAAATGTGCCCCTTTGAAAAATAGTGGTAGAAATCCGGGAATTTTTTAGGACTGCGCGACCGCCAACCTCACCACGGAAATCTGGACCCTCCGTCCGCCGAGCCGGCACATCGGTATCAGGTGGCAGACCGGAGGGGAGGTCTGACAGGCGATCACTCTATCGCCGGTGACTCAGAGTTACACACTTGCGGCAGTACTGTCGCAAATCGGCAGACCGGCTGTGGCAGTGTAAGGGTTAAGGAGAATCAGATCAGAAGCTAATCAGACTTTTCTTCCAGGCAAAACATCAGCTCTGTTTCACTCTCAGGGAAACATCGGGCCAGTTTCGATTACGCCAGTGAAGGGTCTGTTGGGCGGCCCGGGCTGATCTGCAGAGGGTTTGCTGAGCGGCTCGGGTGGGCCAGCAGAGGGTTTGCTGAGCGGCTCGGGTGGGCCAGCAGAGGGTTTGCTGAGCGGCTCGGGTGGGCCAGCAGAGGGTTTGCTGGGCGGCCCGGGTGGGCCAGCAGAGGGTCTTCTGGGCGACCTGGGCTGATCTGCTGAGGTTCTGCCTGGCGGCTCGGGTGGGCCCGCAGAGGGTCTGCTGAGCGGCATGGGCGGGTATGCATTGGCAGTACTGAGCCGAGGAAGACAGCCTTAAGCTGAGACGTAGTCAGATTATTAGGCTGTCTTCAGGATCGCCGGGACTTTCGCGCACACGAAGTCTTAACATTCCCATCGCGAGCGGGACTTGCTGATAAATACTGATATAAATATAATATAGATGCATTATGTGTGCATTGTGTAAGGTCAAGGTTCATACAAATAAGTTTGATTCGTATGTCTCCATAGTGGACGTGTCCCAGTTATCCTTGCCATAGAAGAAAACCGAAGACGAAAAATAACTCCATTGGCTTAACCTGAGATATTCTTCGGACTCCCTTTCCGACCCGAATTCGTGACGAAAAACACCACTTGTGTAAAAATTAATCACACAGTTATGTAGAAAATAAAAAGGGATATTTATTAATTGAGTTGAATATTGGTATATTGAATATTGAATTTAATTGAGCAATTGAAACACTACCTTACGATTTTGGAAGATGTTTCCTTGAAAACACTTAAAAATACTCAACAAAGCTGGCCTTCTGTGGGATGAGAAACTTGCACGTTATGTACAAATAAAAATACAAACCGTTGTTGATTGCGCAACATTCAGCGATATTTCTGCATTCTCGCATACCCAAGAGTGGTCTCAGTACTGCAGAGAAAACACGTAACTCCAATGCATGTTCCAAGTACATGATTGAAGATTGGTGAGATATCAGCACGCTTCCTGACCAGTAGCGCAGCCAGAGGTGGGCTGCGGGACTCCCCCTGCCGTGCCCGAGTGGCTCCATTTCGGAGCGCGAAGCGCGTGGAAATTTAGCTTCGTTTGCCCGCTGGGAACCAGTAACAACTGGGGCCCCCTGAGAGGTGGTGGGCTCCAAAGAATCGCGCCGGTATTCTGAAGAAAAAATTGTGCCGGAACCCCGAAAATAATGCGCTGGGGCTCCAGAAATTCCTGTCAGGCCTCCCAAAAATTCTGGTCGGAGGCACAATATAGAGGCCCGAAAACTCACGCCGGGGCTCAAAAATCGTACCGGGAGTCCCAGAACATTTGGCGTGTGCCCCAAAATTCGCGTCGGACCAAAACATTCGCGTCGAGGGCCCCAGCGTGACCATAAACACAGCGTGACCCCCCAAATTCCCGTCGCCCCACCCACCAAAAAAACGTCGTTTGGGCCCCGAATAAATACATCGGGGCCCCCAAAAAAATGCATTTGGGCCCAAAACATTTCCGTCGGGACACCAAAAACTCAGGTCGGGGGCGATATTGCAGCACACTGCAATATCTTTGGCAAAGCCAATGAATAACACCACATAAGCGTTTGCGAATGGAATGTACATCGTGGCTTTTGGTCAACTCACAACGGGCCATGGCCAACCAATCTCTACGAGCGTGCGACTTGTTTGCCGATGGAAAGAGCATTCATTCAAGGGTCGAGATTGTACATTCGACAAGCCGGACCTTGGCGGGAGCGTGCATGCACGGCCAGATAAGGTCATATCAGCAAACATAGATAGAACATAGGAGTGCTTGTCTGCCTGCAGTCCGAGAGATAGGTGAAAGGCATACATGAAAACCTATTTCGGGCCTGTGCATACACATGCTGTGCATCGCAATGAACTCTAGGAGTGATTGCATTGCACATTCATCGAACTTCACGAAGCTGCATGGAAGCCAGTACATTAGGACAGCTCCAGTGTGTGTGTGGATAGCGACCTCATGCATCATTGGCAAATCAAAGGGATGTGCTTAATGAAGGGCAAGCCTCGCGATAATGAAATACTGAAGTACTGACCGACGGTGCGGAGTGATGGCCAATCACTTGCGAACAAAATTGAATAGGCAAGTGACCTGGCACTTCGTGATCCAGGTTGTGCGTACATTAGCAATTTTACGACACCAGTAAGTTCCTTAGTTGGGTGGATCACGAGTGACGTTTGGTAAGCTATCTCATCAGATTCGCAGACTGGTTGTATGCACATAGGCGTAGGAACAGGGGGGGGGCAGGGGGCCATGGCCCTCTCACTTTTCAAAGTGTGGGGGGGGGGCAGCAATGGTAGCTGGCCCTCCCACTTTTGAGACATTTAATTTTTTTTCTTCAAAAAGCAGCATGCACACATTTGAATATGTGAGAAAAAAACTCCCTGCAATCCATAACTAGACAAAAGCTGCACATGTCACATAGTAGCACTTCCACTCGCACCACTCGGAACATTTTCCAATTCCGCCGCCCACCGGCGAAACAGTGTGGGCGGCGCCATTAGCCGTGATCGTGCATAAAGTGCGTCGAGAACCACCCTATAAACAAACAAACATCGCTGCGCTTCATTTTTGATTCTCAAAGAATAAAAATCACTGCCACGATACATCCATTGCGTGACTGTAGTATGGAATAGAACGTTCAAATTTCCTTTTTTGGGGGGATTTTCACAGTTTGGCACAGCCCACAGATATCCAGCCCCTTGGGTGAGATGTCTGGGTATTATCGTTGCTGGCATCCAACGTAGCAAAATACTTCTTTACATCATATATTATGGTAGCATAGATACAATAGTGAAGTCTACACCATATTATATCAACTTCAAGTGCGATAACTCCTTTCGGGATTTCAGAATCCCCCGAGAGGATTAGGCGCTCGTGATGTAACCTGACAAGGTCACATGAGGAGTGATATGAAGAGTGATGATGTAACGAGTGATGAGTGATGCTTGTTATATAACCTGACAAGGCACATGACGAACATGGCAACTGACCGGGGTAGATCTTTAGCTGGGTAGCTGCGTGGTGGCATTGACAGCAGGTTAAACATTTAATTCAAGTTATGTCGTTCAACAGAAATGGTTCGGTCAGATGGTGGGCTCAGGGTATATGCCGCAATCTCTGCTTAGCAAAGGCTCTGATCCCAGAATATATTCAATGAAGACATTTCGATTAAAAGTAATAGAACACCGAATTACAACGGAGACTACTTTCGAGGCTATTCATCGTCCAGTGATGTGTGCGTCCAGGCTGAGATTTAAGAACCCCGAAGATAAGGGGATGAATTTAGGCCGATTGCAGGGTGTATATTTCTGAAAACACTACTTATGGTGCAAGCAGTTAAATGAGCATAGCAATGTCGATTTTGTGCCATGTACTCCATAGACGTCATTGTTAAGCTATACAATCATTGGGACATGCGCAGTGGCGTACCGAATGGGGGAGGCATTGGAGCAGTCCCCCACACCTGAGAGGTTGTGGACCCCCAGTAATCGAGCCGGGGTTCGGGAAAATAGCGCAAAGCTCCCTGAAAATCCCGCTGGTGTCCCCAACAATCGCACCGGGGCCCATAAAAATCACATTGGGGCCCCAAAAAGTGGCGTAGAGGCCCCTGAAAATGACGCTGGGGCCACCAGAATACCACCAAGGCCCCTGGAAATCACATTGTGGCCTCAAAAATCGTCCCGGGCCCTAAAAATGACGCTGAGGGCTTCCAGATGTGGGACCAGGTCCCTGAAAATACTGCTGGGGCTCCCAAAAGTCGCGCCGGGATCCAAAAAAGTCGCATCAGGGCACCCCGAAAATCACGCTGGACGCCAAAAAGGCTGGCCGGACCGTAAAAATCACGATGGGTTCAAAAAGGTCGGGTCTGGGGCTCCTGATAATCGCGCTTTGGCCCCCAAAAAGTCTAATCGGTGCCCCTGGAAATCACGCTGGGAGCACAACAAAAATAGTCGTGCCGTGGTCCTTGAAAATCACAATGGGGGCTGCAAAAAGACGGGCTGGGCCCCTGAAAATCACGCTGGGGGCCTTAAAAACTCACGCCTGGGCCACGAAAATCACGCTGGGGTCGAAAAAGTCGTGTCGAGATTCTTGAAAATCGGAACGGGGTCCCCAAAAGGTTGAGTCCGGGCCACCGAAAATCACGTTGAACCTGAAGGTACCAAAACGTCGTGCCCGGGCCCCTGAAAATCACACTAGAGGTTTGACAGGTCACACCGGGGCCCCAAAAGTCTCATCGAGAACACCCAATAAATGAATCCGGGGCAACGAAAAAAACAGTCCGGACATGAAAAACCATTCTGGGGGAAAATTATTTGAAAATCAGCATTCAAGTCAGCAATCGCTAAAACAAAAACGTGTTGGGCCCCCAAAGACGTGTCGAGGCCACTAAAACTCGCGATAGGCATCCCAACTAATGACGACAGGGTCTAAAAATCGCACTTAGACCCAAAAACGTCGCATCGCTGCCCTTCGAAATCACACTGCGGGCCCAAAAAGTCGTGCCAAAGCCCCACAAATCGCAGCTGGCTTCCCAAAATTCAATTCCTACCGGAATGTCAATCTGCGGTCAGAAATAAAAATGCGCCAAAGACCCCAAAAAACGCGTCGGGCCCCGGAAAAGAATCGCTTTAGAGCACCGAAAAAAATCCACCGGATCCCGAAGAATCGTGACGGGGCCCAAAAATATCGCGCAGGAGGCCTACAAAAAATAGACGTCGACCACAAAAATCACAAAGGGACTCCATCGAGACGACCAGAGCACCGGAAAATTCAGAACAGGTCCCGAAAGAAAGTTCTCCTAAGGGCCTTTCTACTCTGAAGGGTGTCATTGGCTGAAAAAAAATACTCGTTGAGCTGCCGCAGTGGTATACCAAGGAGGAAAATTCCCCTCCATCCTGAAGAGGTGGACCCCCAAGAACCCAAGAATCGCGCCGGGGTCCCCCAAAAATAATTCTGAGGCCCCATAAATTCGCATCAGGGCCCCAAAATTAGCGGTTATAGATAAATACAGTGGGCACCAAGAACTTGCACCTGGCCCGAAAATTTGTGCCGGGGAACGTCAAAATCGCGCTGGGTCACAGATAAGTCCAACGTGCAAGGCGAACTAGCACCCCCCCCTCCCCCGACACACAAAAAAAAATTCGTGATTGGGACCCAAAACTCCTGTCGGTAGCCTCATAAATTCTGGTCGGGGCATCAAAAATTCCCTTCGGGGCTCCCACAAATTGGTGTTTGATGGCCTCAAATAAGCACAGCGTGCCCCCCCCCCAAAAGCGCATCGGGACCCGACCAGAATCAAGCCGGAGCTCTCCAAAATAAAGAGAGATTTCCCAAAATAAATGTCCGAGCCAGGAAAATCGCTCCTTAGCCATAGCGTACCACCAGATGCCTTAACAAATAGCATACGGCACCGAAAAACGCACCGGAGCTCGAAAAATCGCGGCGGGACATCAACAATGTCATTGGGGGCCTGAAATATCAGGCCGTGGTTCGGACTTTACATAATTCAGAGGTCATCCAAAAATTGCATCGAGCACAGACAACTGGCGTCGGATCCACCCGGAAACACGCGCCGGGGCCAGAAAAGTAGCGAAGGCACCCCGAGAAATTATACCGGATCCCACAATATCGTGCTGGGGTCGCACACATTTAAGCGAGGAACTCCAAATAAATACAGCGGGACCCTAAGAGCACAACTGGAGGACGAAAATGCACCGGGCCCTCCAAAGCGTACCGAGTCTGGCAAAAAACGGCAGGGCCTTATAACATGCGTTGCAGCTCTAAATAACCACACCGGCAGTAAAAAAACAAACAAAAAACACAACGGGTCCCTCAGTGCACATCGGTGCTTTGAGACCACATGGGGGCCTCAAAAACAGGATGGGGCCCTCAAAAATCGATATGGTACTAGAAAGGGAACAAATAGACCGAGCACTAAATAACACTTCGGGGCTTGCGAAAATGCGCCGATACTTAAAAAAAAATTCCGTCGGTGCACAAAAAAAACAATAAAACTCTTAAAAAAGAGCTTGGGTCACAAAAATGTGCCGGGCCCCTAGCAAAAATTGGTTGGAGCCATAAATCACATCCACAGACAAATAAAAACGGAAAGGTCCAAAAAAAGATCACCTAATTAGAGCCTCAGTTCGGTAGCCAATCCGAGAGCGTATCTAACCAAAGAGATGAGGTGCATCAAAGCTCAGCGGTTATCCGGATTTCTTAGCCACCAGAAAACGTGGGAAGAAGAGAACTAATCATCGAATTGAATTCAGGATAGGGCCTTGTGGCTCTTAAGTCTGAACACGTTATGACTGTATGAGCTGCCGTGTGCTGTCACCTATCAGCTATTTTCCACGGAATTGTTGGTCCTCAAAATAAGCGTTTCCATTCCGTTTCAGCCGGGTGCCACATGATGTAGTTGTAGCATTTCGTTCGAAGTGGCGGATATTCTAAGGTGCACGATGTGTACTACAGAGATGATTGAGGTGACTGATCACCTCACTGACCACCTGTTGGAGTTAGGCAATGAGGACGAACACCATTCCATGCATTTATATTGATTGCGTTTTTCTTTGCCCCAGTCTGTCAATCTGCCAATCTTGGTCTGCCACACGCCGGATCAAAGAAATGTCAACCAGCGATCACCCGTCTTTCCTGTTTCTCATCCTCTCCAGCATCAGTGATGATACTTCTCTTGTCATGGGCCAGCAAGTAAGCTACGCTCTTCCTTATTCTTTCTCCTCACCAACACCGGTGAACATTTACAACGGGGGATATCTTAAAGACGTATTGTACTATATCATGGAAACTAGGACACACCACATTCCCATGAAGGAGGCTGTAATGAGCTTACCCCCCCCCACACACACACACCATATAGCGGAAGTTGAAGAAATTTTGTTTGAACAGCAATACTAAATAGTTTCACTCGCACCAGGAAGATAAACCTACTATTATAAAATCATTAATCGGTCGTTAGAAGAGTTCCAAGTCCAGCGAGAGATGTGAATTTGAAAGTATTTCTACTGCGATGATCGTTCTTTTTCAGGACCACAAGTTGCTGTCAGCCATAGGCGTGCCCAGGGGCCTGAGCCCCCCTCCCCTTGCGGTGAGAGTTGTGTGTTCACTATTAAAATTATCCTGTTCTCTATCCAGAAGTGCTCAACCATGGTACTTTGCGAAATTCCTGCGTGCGCCCCTGCTGTTGACCCTGGCCCTCCCACTTTTTGAGACGTTCCTACGCCTATGTGTATGCATGCATATATCCGAAAAGGTAAAAAGGCTTTGTAATGTTTCTCGGTAGTCGTCTTCTTAACTTGCCATGAGACGTGTAATACCGATATAAGGTACATCCAAGCGTTGCTGTGCAATTGTTTGTGGCATGGAGAAATGAATGCTTGTAGGGAAATATTTATATATATATGTAGATATATATATATATATATATATATATATATATATATATATATATATATATATATATATATATATATATATATATATATATATATATATATATATATTTATATATATCATATTTAAAATGAACGGTGCTGGATCAATTGTTCTCTGTATCAAGAAAGGTTTACGGGATTGCTTACGCCGAGACAGAAGGTCGTTTTAATTATGATCAATGCATTAACGTCCATGGGAAAAGAATACATCAAACGACTTGGGCAACTGCCGAGTGTTTGTGCTCGGTATATGGAAAGCAATGCGTGAAAGACTACGCTGCTACGAAAAATAAGGCATCGACATGTACCTCGATACATCAGTACATGCTGAAATGAAAATAATTTTAGTTGTGCATTTCTGATATGATCTATGAAGGGGATTATTCCTTGCTAATTTCCAGTGTTTACCTGGTGATCACGAGGAAAGATCTGGTTAGACACAGATTAGATACCTATATGTTATTCAGAGCAAGGCCAAATATATTGTTTGTTTTTGCATTCTCGTTACTCGATACCTATTGACTAAGACGGACGCCCCTTCAGTCCATACTCCCCTTCATTTCAGACAAACAACACAACGCAGTATGAACGTGACTTCCAATTATTAGGAGCGAGACCGAGGCCCAAGTGAATCCCTGGTGCATGGCGGAGAAGTTGATCTGAGCGACCCAGGCCGGCCAGATGGCAAGCTTATGAAATTGTAATATTCATCTTTTTGTCGCTATAGCCTTTCGCGTTCTAATTTTTTTCACCCAGATTGATAACTCAGATGTGCTCTTTTGATTTGGATGTCTATCAATTTGTCCCCAAATTGTATTCATGAAGCGGGTCTAAGCCTTACTCAAAGAAGGAGACTCCCGGCGGCTTTTCCGCTCACCTGTGCTCGGCTCGGCTAGGGAAACATACGGTGGGATGGAAAGCACCACTAGTCAGGCGAAGTCACTTCAAATTCGTCGTATTTCTGACGATGTTCAAGCCGAACGGCAACCATAGTTGCGATACCGAAAACTATTGCTACCGGGAGTATGATTTTTAATTGGCATACATAGCTACCATTCGGAGGCCAAACAGGCGATATCCGAGCTAGAATTCGAAGAGGACATACTGTGGAATTATCGGCTTTAATGGGTTAATGGAATGATATTGAATGATATTACATATTTCATGCAAAAACAGAGCCTTATGGAACATGACATATTAGACCAGGTCTGGGTGGCCTCTTGGGCCTGTAAGTCAATTGTTTCCTTTTTAACATACATTTTGCAACAGTCAGGTCAAGTCAGGTCAAGTCTGTTCAAGTAAGTTCCTCTAAATCAAGAGATCAAGAGGGCTATGTCATCAAGAGGGCTCAGGGTACTTTTCTTTCAGTTATCGGGTCGTCCTAGCAGTCAGGGGCTCCTCCATGGGTTCAGGTACTCTTTGCGTCTCCCTGGGGCCTTTTTCAACAGGTTGAGCCCCTCGGTCAGACCAAAGACCCCTTGCACGGATTCGGTTCCTTTCATCGCCCCGAGGGCCTTTTTCAACAGCTTGGGCTCCTCCGTCGGGCCAGAGACTCCTTTTACAGCTTCGGTCCCTTTCGTCGGCCGAGGGCCTTTCATATCGGCTCTGGGCCCGCTCCGATGGCCTGAGGTCCTCTTCGGCAGCTGGGGATCCTTTCCGTTGGCCAGGGACCTTCTCCGCAGGATCAGAAGTTCTCTTTAACACGCGCACTGGAGGGGGGGGGGGCGAAATCCGTCCACCTCTCCGGTTTTTCGTACATAACTCCAGATTTTACCGGTCGATATACGTCATTTTTTTCATACCTGCTTAGAAATGATCGGCACATCGTTTAAAGTAGGAAAAATGGAAATCGTCCGAAAAGAATTCGAGTTAGGGGCCGTTAAAGTTTTAAAAAATCGTAGCGCCAGACCACAAAGATCGGCGCTGATGCGCTTCCCGTATATCCGCAAAAGGGAAGTGTTCTTGGAAACACTAGCGACTTGTTTGATGTATATTGATATGCTATATAGTTTTAAGGTCATGTTAGGTCACCGAGGTCAAGCCAGGTTAAGTTCATGGCAGGTTAATGGAACCAAACTTGGTCAACTTGAATATTGTCATAAATGCACTACTGTTTGTCATTGTGTACCTAAGCGTTTTCATACTTCATTCATGTACTTCACTCCTTTCTTCGCGAAGTCGAGCGCCGAGCTGCCCGACGGAGTAGTCGGGCGGACGGCCCGGTTCCGGTAACTGGAACAGGTAACTGACCTGATAAAGTGCTGCTATATAGGTGACCTGAGATCAAATGTCGGATCTAGCGTCTGTATTGCATCATTCGTAATGTCCGAATCATCATTGGTGCCAATTTTGGAGCATTTAAACACAATCACAGCGATCCATAACAATGACAAGCCAAGCCACGCAAAACAATATTTTTTTTGACAAATGTGACCTCATTTGACCTTGAAGATGTTGACCTAAGCTCATGAAATTTGCACACAATAGAGTTCACTACCGTACCCATCCACCCTGCGAGTTTCGTTCCTCCAGCTTTAATAGGTGCCGAGATCTTAGGGGGGGGGGGGCGGAATCCGTCCCCCTCCCCTCCAGTGCCCGTAATTTTCAGAGGCCCTCCAGGTCGCGTGTTAATCCTCTCTCCTTGTGCGGAATTCTGCCATTTTCGCCAGTGAAGAAGGATGCGACCTTCTGGCGTTTCCAAGCGAAGATTGCAAGAGAGACGAACAAAAACCAACGTGTGGTGTAGGACGATATTTCGCGATTGACCACAAATGTTTGTATCTGAAGATATGTGACACACCAGGTCAGTTGAAGTGTCCAATTTTCGCAAATATCGTGACTGTTCATGATTTCATCGTAAACGCCTCCTGAACTGCAATATATTTACAGTTTTAGTTCTTATCAGGGTGCTCGTCGGTGCCTTACGGATGTAATAGCATAGCCTAAACTCCATTCAGGCCAGGGACGACCCCGCATTTGAAAACTTCATATAATTTGGTCAAACCACTGCTTTCACCCACCCTAGGGTCAAAATGGACGGTGAAATCGGATAAGGATTGTTTAGTGGTCTTAGATATTTTGTCAAGCTAAAAAGACCATCCGAGGTCGACCTAGATCCGTGACCTAGAATGACCTTGGAGTGGTACATGGGCAATGTATATCAATACAGTCATCTATGATCATCAGCCGCACAAATTGTGTCGCTTTAGGCCGCAATGTTATGCCAAGATGCGATAATCCGAGATTTCGCTCAAAGATTGTCGGTGGTCTTCCCCCTATGACGCCATATCTACTTGACCTACATGATCTTTAAAAATGCCAAAAGCTCTGAAAAGGCACCGCAGAGGGTGCTGGGCTCCGTTCAACGGTTCGGAAGCAATCCACGAAAACGAACCTTACGGGGTGCATCAACACGCCCTCCCCTACGCTGGTGATGTATGGCTCCCCTACACTGGTGATGGCTTGCGGCCCATGGCATCCTCCGTCAGTTCAAAGACCCTCCTTCAACAGCAGCTTGGACACACTCCGTCAGGCCAGGAGTCCCTTGTACGACTTGTGCTCCCTCAGTCTGCCCAGGTGCCCTTCGCATCGGCTCGGAACACTTTCCGAGGCCCCGAGATCCACTCCGGCGGCTAGAGGCCCACCTCTGTTGGCCCTCTCCACCAGCCCGATAGCCCTTCCAGTGATCCGGGGCCCCCTCCGTCGACCTTCACGATACCTTCACGATAAAGCTCAGCCCGGACCACTGGCGGATCCGGGGAGGGGCCATTCCGGCCATGGCCCCCCAAAGCGATTAAAAGGGGGGGGGGGCATGGTGTCTTTTGGCCCCCCGAAACCAACAGAAGTCAACTAAATTAAAATGCAGTAACCTTTGCCGAGGTTAGAAAATAGCGTCTGAATGAAAGAATCTCCAATTTTAAAGGATTTAAAAAAAATTGTTTGGAAGCCGGTATGGTAGCATGGTAGATTCTGACACACATCGAGGGTTCTATGCTGCTCAAGTTCTGCTTACAGCAAGAGTTGACAAAATCGGATCCGCCAGTGTGTACACGTGCACGAACGTTGACGTGGTACAAGAGGTTCAACGTGAACGTGAACGTTTTGGTAAACAAGAACAAAAATCCGGTAACATAGCAACGGTGGAGGTAGGCTGGGCCACTACACACGAAATTATGTTGTCAATTATTTTTTTATTTTTGTTTATTTTTTTTTTTTAAATGGGCCCCTTTGCCAAATAGTGGTCAAAATCCGGTGCTTTTAACCAAAAATGGTGGGAGAATGGGCACCCTCCAAATCCGTTCGACCCCTCCCCTGATACAATGCCTAGGTACGCCACTGGGGGAGGGGGAGGGGAGGGGTCAGACACCGAAAACCGAAAGTTCCCCCCCCCCCAAACCGGTGGGCTAGATCCGCCAGTGGACCGGACCCGCAACGTCTATCCATGGGCACTCTCCTTCTACCCGTTCATCAGCCTGGGGTATTCTCCATTATCCCAGGACCATTTGTATCGGTTCATGGGCTTTGCGCGTAGATCCAGGTCACCTTCACGTCGATCCGGGGCCCTTACTGGTCTCACAGAGGCCCCATGGAAAGCAAGATTTCACGTGTGCTTTGTCACGGCCTATGTTGAAACACACGGTATTCAAAGCCCCGCGTGAGCTTCTTCGGGGTCCAAATGGGTGCCATGGCCCACCCCCTGCATCCGCCACTGGCTGGAAGAGCCATGGACTATCTCTGCAGTGGCCCCTTGCAAGGGGCCTGGGTTTGCCTCTGCCGATGATAGCTCCAAACATAAGCATATTTCATGTCGTTCAAAGTAATTAAATTTCCATGTGAAGAGTTAGTTAATTTAGCTCCAGTGCGTTTGCAATTTCTTCCATTTCTGTTTTCCTTCTAGTTATATGTCCGTTCGGATGAGGTTCAGGCAGCTAATTCAAATTTATGGATTTTTGCATGCGATTCTCTAACGAAAAAATGATATGCGACATTGTACTTTTGTGATCAGTTTTACCGTTGGTCTTGACTTCATTGGTCTCAAACTGTGATCCTTGATCAAGCGCTTCGTGTATTCATGTTCCAGCTAAAAATATTCCACCTGTCAGTAAAAAAAAAATGATACGCTGGGTTGACCTTCGCGAAAGTCACCTGCACAAGTGCACACCTGACACCAGCTGTTGACAGAAGTAGCAGGAGGCGTGGTCGGCGCCGGTACGACGAAGCGGAAAGAGAAAGAAGAGTGGCCGGCAGTGCTTGGTTTCTGTGAGGTTGGATCGTATTTTCTGGGCATCGTTTGACTTCCGAACTAAAAAAAAACAGCCAGGAACGGTTCGGCTCGTATAATGACCATGAGTCGTTTTGCGAGCGTCCAAATCGCCCCTCCAATCGAAGTGTTTGCCCTTACCAGAGCATTCAATGCTGATCAACATCCAAAGAAAGTCAATTTAGGAGTTGGGGGTGAGTACCTACGCACCTAGCTACTAGGTAGAGAGAAAAATAGGAAACATTAGGCCTATAATAAGTCTTGTTCTATCAATGAACCCAAAATTGGGTTAATGCAAATAATTATTAGGGATAGGTAAGTGGTGATTTTCATTGGCTATATAAGGGAGATATAGTCTTGTGGACTTTTGGAATTGCCAGTGCAACACCAATTAAAATATTGGTGTTGCATACAATGCCAATATTTGTATTGCCTTCATAATGGTCACCTGCCACCGACAGTTGCTCCCTGCCCAACAGTGGGGTCAGCCTCTTTACTCAGCTGGCTAGGGAAGTGGTGTTCCCTCGGATTACCACAGCCACCCCAATAAGGGGCATGGAAGCATGGAGGTGTTCCCAGGGCTCATGCAGTCTCAATCATCCATCCTTCTCTTCCTTTCCCAGTATCTATCCTTTTGTATGTCTTGCATCAAACCATTCAACAACAATTAGGGGATGAGTCATCAATAGTTCAATTGGGATGCTTCCTATCAGAAATCAAGTTCTGTGATTTATGTTCCTCATTAACTTGCTTTTTCACCTGACAAAATGAGGATAATAGCATAGCATGGTGTCACACTTATGTCAACCCCTTCTATGCAGTTGTCTCATTGACTGACCTTCATGTATATGCCATTGTTTGAATGACTGATAAATTGTGATAAATTATTCGTGAAATAGGGTGGAATATACCACTTTCTGAACATTCAATTGACATCCTTTTCCAAGAAGTATTGACATCCTGCTCCTTGCTGTTTGCTTATGAAGTCTGTATCTCCTTTCTAACAGTATCTTGTTTATAAGTAGCATGTGCATGCTCTTGACAAGGAATGGTGATACGCGAACATTTCACAATGCAATTTCAGGTAAAGGGATTACCCATAATGTGGTATGGCATACAATAGCAGTTTATAGCACAGTTATTATTCTCCCTATCCCAAATATATCTTCTAAAATTATGAATCTCAAAACAAATGATGAAGGTACAGTGATAAGTAGGTACATCATTGGCTCAAATTTGAGTCTGAAAAATTTCAAAAGCATTTTAAATGACACTGATTTCATGGGTAATTTCGACATCATGCTGTGCTCGTTTTGACATCTCACACCTAACGAAAAACCATTATTTTAACCCTGATGATATGGGTGCTACATGACAGATGCAGTTGATAAAGTCATAAGGTCAAAGTTTTAAGGCTTAATAAGAGCAACAGGGGCTATATTTCCTAGTGTTCCTGGGGAGCTATATATCCCAGCCTATCTAGCACCATTCACCTGATATTGCATAACACACCCAACAATTACAAACTCCTCCAATCATACCCACTGTGCTACCATAGCCAATCTCATCAGTATCACATCCCAAAGGAAGGTGCTGAATCCACTACAAGGTACACCCTATATAAAGTTATAAAGCATTTAGACTTAAGAGACCCAAGGGCCCATCCAGTTAAGTCTGTAAATGGAAGATACCATAAGCCTGGTAAAAAGACCATCCCAACCATCACCACATCTTGAAGAATCATCCACCAATATCCCACACACCTATCAATGCCTATCTACCCTAGCTATCCAGCCCTATTCCCTTGATCCCTCTTAACACATGTGGATTGGATGCCTTACCAATCATTTTCAAACTGCACCCATGCCTGCTTAAAGGGATCTGTGCCATGCACACTTAGCATAAATCTCACCCCATCCATCACAAATTAGAACTCAAGAACAAGATTTTCCTGTCTAAAAAAATGTGTCCACCATACTTTTAAATACATTCAATGAGGAACTCCCCACAATATCAGCAGGCAGCCTATTCCTACTGATCAACAACCCTTTGACTGAAGACCTGTTGTTGCTTAACTGCCCTACACCTCAACTTGTCTATCTGGAATAGATGACCCCCTATGTGATACTCTAAACTGAAGAGTGCCATTCAAATTGACCTGATCTAGTCCTTTAACAATTGTGTACATTTCAATCATGTCCCCCCTTAATCTCCTATACTTGAGTGAGTACATATCTAATGCCACAAGCCTTTCTCCATATTCTAAGTTACCTATTCACTGATGAGTCTAGTTGCTTTGCACTGCACTCTTTCTAACATCTATATCTTTTTCTATGTAGGGGCTACATGCTTGTACAGAATATTCCAAGTGGGGTTGCACATATGCTAAGTACAGTTTTTTCATGACCTTGCTCTTATATATCACACTTCTATTAATTAGTCCCAGCATTCTGAGTGCCCTGTTCCTAGCTGAGTTACATTGTTTTTTCTGCTTTAAGGTCTTTTGAAACCAACACACCTAAGTCCCTTTCCTCTTCAATAACATGCAGTTGCCTGCATCCCATTGTATATCTGAAAGTCTTGCCTCCACAACCCAGATGCATAACCTTACACTTATCATAGTTGAAAGACTTCTGCCATTGATCAGCCCACTTTGTTAGGTCCTCCAACTCTAGTTGAATGTTTATAGATTGATCACTACTGTTTGCCACTCATACCAGCTTGATGTCATCAGCAAATTTGAACACTATTCCTCAGCCCTACCTCAATGTTATTCACAAAGATGATAAAGAGAAATGGACCTAGAACAGAGCCCTGTGTTGCTCCCCTCAGAACGTCCTTCCAATCAGATTTACATTCATTTAACACTACCCTTTGTTTCCTTCCCCTCAACCATGCTTCAATCCAACCTAAAACTTTTCCAACAATCCCATGTTGCTGTAGTTGATGAATTAGCCTCCCATGTGGAACTTTATCAAAAGCTTTGCTAAAGTCCAGGTACACAACATCCCTAAACTCCAATAATCAACCAACAGTCACTCCCTGAACTTGCAGAGCACACTAAGCTTGTTTGAGAGGTGCATGGTGTCCAGCTACAAATGTGAGCAAACATTTTGTAGTAGGTACCTAGGAAAGTAGGTACATTGGGTTATTTTCATTTGTACAGACTCTTGACTACCAATGCAATACCAATGGGTTTCACAGATTAGGATTAGATGTGTGCTGTTACTTACACAAGGGGAATGCAATTGAATTAGATGTTGGCAATACCAATAATACTGCAAAGCCTTTGTGTACATGAAATTTACCTGGTTAGATTGGGGATGAGTAGTCTAGAGGTAAGTTGCCCATCTCGCAATCAAAAGATTGTGGGTTCGAGTCTCACCTGTCGCTACTCTTTGCCCGCGGCCAATCGGTGTGAGAGGCTGGCGACGCTACGTGACTCAACTGTCCATGTGTAGTAGAACCAAAAACCAACCAACCTGGTTAGATTGGTAGGTTCATGCTCATTTCATTGTGTTCATTCGAATAGTGATTAGGTACCTACCTAAATGCCAAGAGTGCAGAAACCAGTGGGCAGGGTGTGCAGCAGCCCTCCCTCCCCAACTTTGGACAAGTTTAGCATTGACTATGATTGTTATCTGAAAATATTGTATTGTAGCATAATAGGTTTGCATTCTTTGGAAAAGACAAGAGGTGAAATACATATTCCACAAAAGCCCATTTTATGGTTGACAAAGATACCTAAGACAAGCTTTTGCCATGCAAGTTGCTAAAACTGGCTTAAGCCAATGAAAAGTTGTTGAAACCCAGAATGATATTTGCAGAATAACATTTTCAACACAAGATGAGTATCAATGCAGGTTATGCTGCTCCATATTTACCCCATTCTTGTGCTTGTAGCAAGCCCAGGAATGTTGCCAGTGGTGCTGAGGAACTTGGAGCACATGTAAGAAGGCCTGCCTAACCATTGCACCTTTGGACAGTGCTGTCACCAGACACTGATCAGCATTTCATCTTTGCAGGAGGCTTAATGACCCTGAGACTGATTTTAGTATTTCCAGACATTGAGAGTGGAGGGGATGAGGTGTGGGTCATGACCTCTTCCTTTGTAATTGGGGGCACTATTTTGCATTTTGTCATTACTATTTCAGTCTGGAATTGCAATATTTAAGCCACAGTGGGTGTAAGCTGCTGCTTAGTCACCCAACAAAAAACCTAGCAGTATTGGATATTAAGGGATGCTGAATACACTGGCTGGTTGCAACTAGAAGGTCCTTACCCTTCCTAAATAAACATTGAAAATCATGCTAGCCATCTCAGGAAAGTTGCATGATGTCTTTCTGGATGTCACTGAATAGTTATTATACTGGTTATGAACATTTTGTTTCTGCTGATTTGAACGGTAGGTTCATTGGTCATGTCAGAAGTTGGGATGGGGCATACATCTCCCAAACCCTGTGAAGCTTAATGTTATGTATGTGGCATTGCATGGAAATAACACATAAAAACCGATGATAGACATTCTCTGGGATGACCCTTGGTGAAATAATTCCATGGGCTCTGGCTCCCAGTAGCCCCACCTTCAGATGGTATATTCAACATACCATCTGATGATATATTCAATATATCATTTGATGATGGAGCCACCAAGAGTCCCAACAGCTCATGAAGATGGTTCACAAAGGGTCATCCCAGATAATGTTCATCGTTTTTATAAACACTTTAAGATGTCTCAAAAATTTAACTATAAATTCTCCAATTCCTATATTAAAGAGGCATGCTGATGCCCATGGTACTATTCACTGTCCACACTTAGTTTTGAACGTCTTAACCAACTCCTTTTCCAGTCACTGTCATGAGCCTTGCCCTTATAATTCAATGGATCAGATTAATTTTACCTTCCATATCACATGCCCCTGTTCATTTCATTGTGCTGTGTGCAATTTGCCATGCTCATGAGGATATGAGTTCAAGCACCCATGAGTTGATGTGTAAAGCTGTGCATAAAGTTATTGTGTGTTAAGCTGTGTGTTAAGCTGTGTGTAAAGCTGTTGCCGCGACAGCCTATAGGACAGACGAGGGCAAGCCGTGGGTGCTCCCGGTGGTGCGCAAGCTGGAGGCGCAACTGTCGGCCGACGACACGCTCACCCACGAGTATCTGCCCGTGCTGGGGCTGGACGCGCTCGCCAGGGCGGCCGTCCACATGCTGCTGGGCACCGACTGCCCGGCGGTCATCGAGAACAGGGTAGGCGCCGTGCGTTTGCGTGCCGGGCGCCTTGTCGGCCGGGCACACCGCAGTCTGTGCCACGTGGGCATCGGGGTGCAGAGCAGTGCCTTGTCGGCCGGGCACACCGCAGCCTGTGCCACGTGGGCATCGGGGTGCAGAGCAGTGCCTTTCGGCCGGGCACACCGCAGCCGTGCCACGGGTGCAGAGCAGTGCCTTGCGGCCGGGCACCCCAGCCCGTGCCACGGGGCATCGGGGTAGCAGGGCCTTGTCGGCCGGGCACACCGCAGCCTGTGCCACGTGGGCATCGGGGTGCAAAGCAGTGCCTTGTCGGCCGGGCACACCGCAGCCTGCCACGTGGGCATCGGGTGCAGGGCAAGTGCCACGTGGGCATCGGGTGCAGGGCAGTGCCTTGTCGGCCGGGCACACCGCAGCCTGTGCCACGTGGCATGGTGCAGATACTTGTCAGCCGGGCACACCGCAGTCTGTGCCACGTGGGCCTCTGAGTGCAGAGCAGCTGTATGGCCGCCGACTCCGAACCTGGGCGATTTTCAATTGGTCAGGTTCCAGATGTTGAGGTGTGCTGCCCGCCATCTGTAAGGCTTTGATGACAGAAAGTCTGACAGAGGTGCCATGTGCATTGGTGTCATGGTGTGACTGTATCTATATTAACGAGAACTGTGTAGCCCTCTTGGGAGGGAAAATGTCATGTCCAGGACAGTCAGCTACGAACGGATGGTATGAACGTGCTTTGAGTTGATGGCTACGAACTAGGTTCGTGTGTGCACAAACACCTTTGCAAAGCAGGGGCAGATAGCATTCGATGCTGAAAACGCCATGCTGTGACAACAACTCGGCTCGCTAGGTTACCTGGCCGATTTAATTAACTGAGGTAGCTGGCCTGCCGATCATGCTGCAACAACTGGAAAGTGGTGGTTCTCCGCCGACGAAGTAGATTTGTTCTGTTGTATCTGTTTCGGTGGTGTGACCGGTGCCTGTTGTGTCGGTGTGGCCGGTGTCTGTTGTACTGGTGTGGCCGGTATCTGTTGTGCTGGTGTGGCCGGTGTCTGTTGTGCTGGTGACGCCGGTGTCTGGTGTGGCCGGTGTCTGTTGTACTGGTGTGGCCGGTATCTGTTGTGCTGGTGTGGCCGGTGTCTGTTGTGCTGGTGTGGCCGGTGTCTGCTGTGCCGGTGTCCGTTGTGCTGGTGTGGCCGGTGTCTGTTGTGCCGGTGTGGCCGGTGTCTGTTGTGCCGGTGTGGTCGGTGTCTGTTTTGCAGGTATGGCCGGTGTCTGTTGTGCTGGTGACGCCGGTGTCTGGTGTGGCGGGTGTCTGTTGTGCTGTTGTGGTCGGTGTCTGTTGTGCCGGTGTGGCCGGTGTCTGTTGTGCCGGTGTGGTCGGTGTCTGTTGTGCAGGTATGGCCGGTGTCTGTTGTGCTGGTGACGCCGGTGTCTGGTGTGGCCGGTGTCTGTTGTGCTGGTGTGGCCGGTGTCTGTTGTGCCGGTGTGGCCGGTGTCTGTTGTGCTGGTGTGGCCGGTGTCTGTTGTGCTGGTGTGGCCGGTGTCTGTTGTGCTGGTGTGGCCGGTGTCTGTTGTGCTGGTGTGGCCGGTGTCTGTTGTGCCGGTGTGGCCGGTGTCTGTTGTGCCGGTGTGGTCGGTGTCTGTTGTGCTGGTGTGGCCGGTGTCTGTTGTGCTGGTGTGGCCGGTGTCTGTTGTGCTGGTGACGCCGGTGTCTGGTGTGGCCGGTGTCTGTTGTGCTGGTGTGGCCGGTGTCTGTTGTGCTGTGTATGGCCGGTGTCTGTTGTGCCGGTGTGGTCGGTGTCTGTTGTGCCGGTGTTGGCCGGTGTCTGTTGTGCTGGTGTGGCCGGTGTCTGTGTGTGCTGGTGTGGCCGGTGTCTGTTGTGCTGGTGTGGCCGGTGTCTGTTGTGCTGGTGTGGCCGGTGTCTGTTGTGCGTCGGTGTCTGTTGTGCTGGTGTGGCCGGTGTCTGTTGTGCTGGTATGGTCGGTGTCTGTTGTGCTGGTGTGGCCGGTGTCTGGTGTGGCCGGTGTCTGTTGTGCTGGTGTGGTCGGTGTCTGTTGTGCTGGTGTGGCCGGTGTCTGTTGTGCTGGTGTGGCCGGTGTCTGTTGTGCTGGTGACGCCGGTGTCTGTTGTGGCGTGGTCGGTGTCTGTTGTGCTGGTGACGCCGGTGTTGGTGCGGTGTCTGTTGTGCTGGTGTGGTCGGTGTCTGTTGTGCTGGTATGGCCGGTGTCTGTTGTGCTGGTGTGGCCGGTGTCTGTTGTGCTGGTGTGACCGGTGTCTGTTGTACTGGTGTGGCCGGTGTCTGTTGTGCTGGTGTGGCCGGTGTCTGTTGTGCTGGTGTGGCCGGTGTCTGTTGTGCTGGTGACGCCGGTGTCTGTTGTGCAGGTATGGCCGGTGTCTGTTGTGTTGGTGACGCCGGTGTATGTTGTGCTGGTGTGGTCGGTGTCTGTTGTGCTGGTGTGGTCGGTGTCTGTTGTGCTGGTGTGGCCGGTGTCTGTGTACTGGTGTGGCCGGTGTCTGTTGTGCTGGTGTGGTTCTGTTGTGCTGGTGCCGGTGTTGTTGGGCCGGTGTCTGTTGTGCTGGTGACGCCGGTGTCTGTCTGTGGCCGGTGTCTGTTGTGCTGGTGTGGTCGGTGTCTGTTGTGCTGGTGTGGCCGGTGTCTGTTGTGCTGGTGTGGCCGGTGTCTGTTGTGCTGGTGTGGCCGGTGTCTGTTGTGCTGGTGACGCCGGTGTCTGTTGTGCTGGTGTGGCCGGTGTCTGTTGTGCTGGTGTGGCTGGTGTCTGTTGTGCTGGTGTGGCCGGTGTCTGTTGTGCTGGTGTGGCCGGTGTCTGTTGTGCTGGTGTGGTCGGTGTCTGTTGTGCTGGTGTGGCCGGTGTCTGTTGTGGTGTCTGTTGTGCTGGTGACGCCGGTGTCTAGCTGTGTGTGGCCGGTGTCTGTTGTACTGGTGTGGCCGGTGTCTGTTGTGCTGGTGTGGCCGGTGTCTGTTGTGCTGGTGACGCCGGTGTCTGGTGTGCTGGTGTGGCCGGTGTCTGTTGTGCTGGTGACGCCGGTGTCGGTGTCTGTTGTGCTGGTGTGGCCGGTGTCTGGTGTGGCCGGTGTCTTTGTGCTGGTGTGGTCCGGTGTCTGTTGTGCTGGTGTGGCCGGTGTCTGTTGTGCCGGTGTCTGTTGTGCTGGTGACGCCGGTGTCTGTTGTGCTGGTGTGGCCGGTGTCTGTTGTGCTGGTGTGGCCGGTGTCTGTTGTGCTGGTGTGGTCGGTGTCTGTTGTGCTGGTGACGCCGGTGTCTGTTGTGCTGGTGTGGCCGGTGTCTGTTGTGCTGGTGACGCCGGTGTCTGGTGTGGCCGGTGTCTGTTGTGCTGGTGTGGTCGGTGTCTGTTGTGCTGGTGTGGCCGGTGTCTGTTGTGCCGGTGTGGCCGGTGTCTGTTGTGCTGGTGTGGCCGGTGTCTGTTGTGCTGGTGACGCCGGTGTCTGTTGTGCTGGTGTGGTCGGTGTCTGTTGTGCTGGTGACGCCGGTGTCTGTTGTACTGGTGTGGCCAGTGTCTGTTGTGCTGGTGACGCTGACTTTGTCCCGGTGTTGACGCGGCGTGGCGCCGTTTGCAGGCGATTGGCGTGCAGTCTCTCTCTGGCACTGGGGCGCTCTTCATCGGCGCTCTGTTCCTGCACAGGCTGCTCGGCTACGACACCTACTACTACTCGCAGCCCACTTGGGGTGCGTGCCGCCCTCCGTCTTGTCGAGAGATGGCGAGGGTACTGTGCTGTGCATGTCTGACACTGTATCAGCGCGACATGCAAACATTGCATGCACCTGTCACCTGTACTTCGCCTGTTTTGTCACATGACCTATGGAATATTTGATTATTATATATATTTTTTATCTGCTGCATACTTCTCCATTATAGATGCAGGCATGATCCAGAATTTGTGTTTGTTTGTTGGAGCCCATACCTTTGACACGTGGCATTGCGTTACTGGTAGTTATCATGGCAGTGGTGTATGGAGAACTCGGGACTCTACTGCTTAAGCTGGTTGAGAAACATCTTTATTTCCATGGAATTCATGGTGTGAGCATTTAGGTAGAAGGCAAGTATGATTGGCCTTCATTAACAGGGAGAAATGGAAATAGGGCAATATAGCACTATTAATAACCTGAGCCTTTGGTTGTAGGCCGTCGTTAGGAGTGTCAACTCCACTGCTGCCGAGCTAAACGGCGACGGTCGCTGTCGTCGCCGACCTCCCTCTCCCACCATCCACCACCAACTGGTCCGCCCGGCTCCCCAGGCAACCACAAGCTGATCTTCGACTTGGCCGGCTTCAAGCAGGGCCGCGCCTACCGCTACTGGGACCCGGCCACCAAGGGCGTCGACTTCGCCGGCATGTGCGAGGACCTGCGGAACGCGCCCGAGAACTCGGTGGTCATCCTGCACGCGTGCGCGCACAACCCGACCGGCTGCGACCCCACCGACGAGCAGTGGCAGCAGGTCGCCGGCATCGTCCGCGAGAAGAAGCTGTTCCCCTTCTTCGACTCGGCCTACCAGGGCTTCGCGTCGGGCGACCTCGACAAGGACGCCAAGGCGGTGCGCCACTTCGCCAAGGAAGGCTTTGAGCTGTTCTGCGCGCAGAGCTTCTCCAAGAACTTCGGCCTCTACAGTACGTGTGTCGTATGCTGGCACCAGATGCCGGTTTGCCGGGCGATGCGTGTGCGGTGTCTGCCGCACGGACGCTGCAAGACTGTGGGGCTGTACGTTCTCGATGTGTAACCATGCGCTAACCATAGGCGTTCAGTCGGTTCCTCGGTCGCCACGCGCTGAGCAGTTATGGCCGGTTGGTGCTAAGGCTGGATTTACCCTGTGTTTCGTGATCATTCATGTGCTGTCGGCAAATGTACTCTGCCAAGCTGTTCGTGGGCAGCACGCTACGGCGTCTGCCAGGTTTCCACAGCCCGCCATGGCACGTCTCTGATGCGGATGCACACGTCAGGAATCTACCGTGGGCCGGCCTGGTGGGCAAATGGGATGTCTGGCAGTGGGAGGGTTGCTGGCTTAGTCCCCACTGCAAACAATTGTCCAAACTTGTCCACGACAATGAAGCGTTTGCTCGCTGATGACCTAAGTCACACTCTTGGATTCGAGCTGAACGATGACGTCTCGGCTCAGCCATGCGGTGCTTTGGTTTACTTCATTCGGGGCTGCGTGACGATCGCGTGGCTGTTCAGAATCAGCAGACGCTGCTCACGTGTTGCAGACGAGAGGATCGGTGATGTCCGACCCGGAGCTGACGGCGGCTGTTCAGGCCCAGCTGACCGTTTTCTGCCCCCGCTGGGTTGCTCTGCTCACGTGTTGCAGACGAGAGGATCGGTGATGTCTGACCGGAGCTGACGGCGGCTGTTCAGGCCCAGCTGACGGATACTGTTCAGGCCCAGCTGACGCTGCTCACGTGTTGCAGACGAGAGGATCGGCAACCTCACCGTGGTGATGTCCGACCCGGAGCTGACGGCGGCTGTTCAGACCCAGCTGACGCTGCTCCTTGAAAGGGCCCCCTCACCGGGTGATGCCGCCACTGACCGCTGTACAGCAACAACCCGCCGGCGCACGGCGCGCGCATTGTCGCCGCCACGCTCACTAACAAGGACCTGTTCGCAGAATGGTCAGTGTGCCTCCTGTACTCGGTAATTAACGTTTTTGAATAGCTAAGCACCACCGGGGTAAAAATTACGACGATTTTTTGGTTTTGCTGATTGCTATGTCATTGATTAATGTGCTGTGAGCATGTTATCCTCAGTGGTGGCGTATTACCGATATAAGTCCCAAGTGTTGGCGACGGCAGCCTTGTGGTAGTTTGAGGGCGTGGACTGTAGGAGTTACATAGTATGGTAGGAGTAGTAGGAGGGTCCGGGATGGCCGAGTGGTTAATGTGTTGAGCTCAGGGACCAAAGGCCCCGGGTTCAACACTCGCACCACTCGGAACATTTCCCAATCCC
Source organism: Ashinkailepas kermadecensis (assembly GCA_034440615.1). NCBI lineage: Eukaryota > Metazoa > Arthropoda > Thecostraca > Neolepadidae > Ashinkailepas > Ashinkailepas kermadecensis. Next base: position 12,109 of record JAOTOM010003649.1, on the reverse strand, counting down.
GCGGCTCACCGGCGAAACAGTGTGGGCGGCGCCATTAGCCGTGATCGTGCGTATAGTGCGTCAAGAACCACCCAATAAACAAACAAATCGTAGGACATCATCAACGTAGCTGGCAGCAACACGATTTATTTCCTCCTGGTTGCTAAAATGCCGAGAAAAAACGCAACTCTATCGAACCGAGGTGTATGAGGGTTTCAGCACTGATGATTGGTTTCTGTTGTGCCTCCCTCCCCGAGGTGAGCAGGAACCTTGAGTTATTGTACGATGCATTCAGCTGTGAGGTCACGTAGCGTCGCCAACCTCTCACGCCGGTTGGTCGCGGGTAGACTCGGTAATGTCGCCGGTTGTGTGGTTCGAACCCACGATCTTACGAAAAAGAGTCCAATGCCCGAAGTTTCGATTAATATTGCGTGCAAAACGTTAAAAACTGGGTTGGTAAAAGCAAGCTTGAGCTAGTTTTAGACAATTTGGTGGCTAAGACTAGTTTAAGCCATTCAATGTCGGCTGGAACTGGATGGAAGCAAATAATGATATTCAGTAAAATATGTCCACCAATTTACATATAAAATTGCATGCATTGCACTACCTACAAAGTATCAAGTACCTGGTAGATAATGTATGAATAGAAACACCATATCCCTCACTTCAGCTTTTTTTAAGTGCCAGAACAAATAGCACAGCGAAATTTGGTGGATATTGAATGTCACCTGGAAGCAAATGAATAACAAATGGCCAGAATCCAGCAGACGGTAGACAATGCAGCACGCAAGTATGATAATCTGATCATGTTCTTGCTACAGTTCTTATCTGAACTGTAAACATTCCGTTCTGTTTTTGTTCATTCGAGCTGGTGTTGGTGCCAATCTGTGCTTTTGGTGTTTGCTAAGTGTATGTGTTTTTATATCTCACACTGATCAAGTGAGTGTGGAGCATTTTTGTGTGGCATTGACGAGCCGTCAGCGGAGTGCAGCGTGTTGCCTTTGTTGCAGTGGTGTGCAGACTGGAACAGACTATCTGACACTTTATGCACACAGGCCACACATTATGACGTCATGATCGCGTGACGGACAGCTGAACCTAAACGGATACCTATGCGGGGAGTTTGGCCATGCACTCTTCCTCTAGACAAATATTTTTGAGTACTTTATGGAGACTTTTATGGTGAAAACTGGTAAAAATCCAACTGAAATGAACATGTTTATTTCTGAGTAAAATGTTGGATCTCGACGCACTGTAGCAAAAATAAGCGTTACTAGGGTTCACAGTCGTGACGGTCGTGCCAAGCTGGAGTCGAGTTGCTCAGATGTACTGATGTACTGTACTGTCAACTATAAGCGGGAGTTGACTCGCTCGGGCTCCACTCTCGCTAGTAGTCGACCACTGGGACATCCTGCGCCTGCCGGGAATCGAACCCGGGCTCATTGGAGAAATGTCCCTCAATATATCCTTTGCCCCATTTTTGGCAGGATTGATTGTTCACCTTTGAGTGGCCGATGCAAAAAGCTCTCCGATTTGTATGTGCCCTTATGTAATGAAGGCAGTTATGAAGTTGTCTTCTGTGTGCGCTGCATATTGCGACATATTGTTGAGTGAAGAAACACTACGATGTCATTGTGCCAAGAGTAGCAACATGAATGATAACAACAACGTGACACTTGAGCTCTACGTGGCCTTGTTTTTAGGCGAAAAGAGGGACATTCTCTACCCGCTATTCTCTTCTTGCCTGGATCATAAGGACTGATATTGCAGCAAGCTCACGCTCTGCGTGAAGTTTTGTGGGCCCACGGTGCATAATGCCCTGAATCCTCTTCACGATTTGCGTGACGTCCTCGATACTTCTGGACCCACACAGATAAGGTTCTGTTAACCGCGGGTAGCCGAAGAAATAGTTTTATATGGAGTTCCCCGGTCGGCTGTATATGCATGCTATCCTGGTCCTGATGCTGAGCGTTCACTCCCAAGTATCTGCGGCAAACTCCCGATTAAGTGACGGCGTTCGGCTACAAAGCGGAAGTTCTACTGAAACACTTTCGGGTACCTTTCGGGTGCCCAAGGCTGTAGTTGATCACTCTCGTTCCCCAGTGGATCGACCGTTGCCGTCGGTGTGACATAAACGCTCTGTTGCTGGCACCGCAGCCGAACATGACATGCTCTGTTGCTGGCACCGCTGCCGAACAGGACATGCTCTGTTGCTGGCACCGCAGCCGAACATGACATGCTCTGTTGCTGGCACCGCAGCCGAACATGACATGCTCTGTTGCTGGCACCGCAGCCGAACAGGACATGCTCTGTTGCTGGCACCGCAGCTATACAGAATATGCCGGGCGTCGATGGCTCAGTGGTCAAGCTGAGCGTCTGGCACTCCAGAGGTACGGGGTTCGACTCCCCGCGATGCCCGCCCTTCCTGCCAGGGTGAGGCAGGCGACACCATATGGCCGCAGCTGTTGAGTTCGTCGTAAAGTCGCAATCCACGAACAGGACATGCCCTGACCGTGCCGCGACGACGTCGGTGACGCGGCCGGCGGCCCCCGCAGGCAGGACCACATCAAGACCATGTCGGGCCGCATCATCCAGATGCGGGAGGCGCTGCGGGACCGGCTGGTGAAGCTGGGCACTCCGGGCACCTGGGACCACATCACGCGCCAGATCGGCATGTTCTCCTTCACCGGCCTCACACGTGAGTGCGCGCGCGGCACCGCTGGCCAAGTCGGTTGTGTGAGATGGCTGCGGTGGGCCCGGCCGAGTCACCTCGTGGGACCTATGTGCGCGCGCGGCACCGCTGGCCAAGTCGGTTGTGTGAGATGGCTGCGGTGGGCCGCCCGGTGACCTACCTGCTCGAAGAGGCGTTTGGACCTATGCTCCGTTTAGAGCACCACTTATGTTCAACTCGTTGCCACCCGAGCTGGTGCGGCTTCCTGTACCGATATTTGGTCGCCACCTACGGCGTCACCTGTCCAACGTGCCGCATGTGCCGGACTGATTTGCTGCTCGCCCCGCTGTATTTTTTTGTGACATGTAGGACCACCGGTTTAGCTGTTTTGTGATTTTGACCTTTTCTGCTCTGCTGTTTCATCTAATTGACGCGAGGTTATATATAGCCACAAGTCCATTGTGGATTACCTCAATAAATAGTATGTGTCTGTGTCTGTGTCGTCGCAGGTATACGGTAGCATCTCAGTGCGCCAGTTGTGTAGCTCTGTTGTTGCCCTACAACGTCGGCATTCGTATGCATAAAACAATCTGAATTTGTGTTCGGGTGGCTTTGCAGAATCGCCGACACCAAGCGCAGCTTGTTTCGTTGGCCGTGAACCGACCACTCATTCGGGCAATTCCATGGCAGGGGTACGATGGCAACCGAAAGTTTAAGCTTCTGGCCAATGCTTGGACCCCTGCCCCTGTTGTCGCCTCTCCAGCCTTGAGCCGTTAATTTCCGACTGCCAAGCGAGGAGCTGATTACGAACGCTTCGACCGAATCGAGTCGCGTCTTGTCGGAACAGGGAAGGTTTATATATCTATATATATATATTGTATAAGTTATTATATCGTTATTATATCGTATATTATATTAGTACTTGTATACTTATATTCTGTAATGTCCTGTTCCGGTCCAATAGAGGTAATAGTCATGGTGTAATGCCATGATGACCGCCACACCGCTAGCTCGGTCGAGTTGTGCTGCAGTGGGGGGGGTCGATCCAGAGGTCAACCGGCACGCTCTGGCCGACAGCTGAGCAGTGCGACCACCTGGTGAACGAGCACCACGTCTACCTGCTGCGCAGCGGCCGGGTGAACATGGCGGGCCTCAGCTCGGCCAACCTGGACTACGTGGCCGCCGCCATCCACGACGCCATCACCAAGTTCCCCGCCTAGAGGACCTGGGCCGTCGGTGCAGCGCGAGCCAGAGCTCTCGTGACGGACGGAACGCAGAGGCGCTCAGGGCGGGGGACGGTGCCCGCTCGCTGGTGGGCTGCTGTAGGGTGCGCTGGATAGGCCGTTCAGGCGCTGTTGATTCTTTCAGCCGGCCAGTGTTATTTCTGTTCGAGACTAGAGCGAACCGTGTGATACCCACGTGCGGTGACATGAAATCAGACGAAATTGCCGCAAATCGAGAAGCAATAATCATGCAAGGATTAAATGTAGGTGGTTTTGGGATGCATTGTATCTTGGTCTTTCTTTCAGCTTGTGTGCGTGGTTACACAGAGCGATCACGAAGACAAAAGGTACCAATTTGTAATTTTGGAGACACAGATTTCCGGTGCTCGAAGTTTCTCGATCAATTCGAGCACTAATTTCCCCCATCGGCGGAACTGTTAATTTTGGCTTGGCCATTGCCTCAAGTTGCCCCACAATGTAACATCACCAGCTCTTAATTTGATAGTATTGTCGATCTGAATTTCCAACCAGATCGTGTTTCAAGACCATCGAGCAGAAATGGCGCGAGCCGGCTGCCGCGAGCTTTAATGCGAAGTGTTGATCCGTCTAGTCGTGTGGTGTACGCGTCGCCACAGTAGCAGTGGTGTTCAGTGATCGGTCGGCGATGTAGTCGCTGTGTGCCGTCTTCACCTGGGTTGCGAACTCTGCCTGAGCGTAGTCTGTCCCGGGGATTGAATGGTAACACACGTTCTTCCAGGAGCCGCACTGTGTGTGGTGACGTGATTTGTGCTTTGTTGTAGTTTCCGTATCCGTGCGAGAGGCTGTGTCTCACAGTTCGGGTGTTTGTATTCAATACATCGCCGGCGAGGACGCGTCGCTATTCAGTAAACGCACAACACGTGGTGTGATGTACCTACCCCGGAAGCTCGTTTGACATACGGGATCGCGTGCCCCGCTCTGTTCCTGCTAGCTGGTGTTGACGATTCAATGACATTGTTGTAGGGCAGTTGTATCGAATATTCGATGTCGACTCACGATGCCATCACGAGGTTCCCAGTCACCTCGGCCGCCGGTGTGCCGAGAGCCAGAGCTCTCGTGCCGGAACGGAGACGCCCTCACGGCTGGTGATGGTGCCCGCTCGCCGGTGTGCTGTTGGGGGCGGTGGATAGGCCCTCGAGGCGCTATTGATTCGTTCAGCCAGCCAGTGCCATTTATGTTATACTAGATACTATACTACATTACACTACACTAGATTAAACCGTTGATGCCCACGTGTAGCGGCATGAAATCTGACGAAAAGGCCGCGAATCGAGGTCAACGAACAAGCAATAATCATACAAGGATCAAATGTCGGTGGTTGAGATTCATTTTATCCTGGCCTTTACTTTAATTTGTATTCCAACAAGTTGTATCGAAGTCTCAGCTTTGCCCATCGGTTTTTATCACCAGTTGTATTATGGTCAGATGCACTGTCGACATAGAAGCCCTTAATGTGATTGGGCCGGGGTTGTCACAAGCATGTTCAATCAAATCGAACCATAGTAGCTCCATGCAGACACGAAGAAGCATGACTGAACTGCAAATGTGAGTGTGGTGTGTGCAGACTGCTCAAATACAGCACTTGTTACCACGCACATGCAAGGAAAACGTGAGTGCGCGCGCCATAGGAACAATACAAAATATTGCGATCAGCGAGGCGGCCGAGCTTCAAACAAACAAACGGGCAGACGACACCAGATGCTGTTGAGATCTTGCGCGACGAAAATTGTGCGGGGATGCAGCACGATTGCCGCGCGGGGATAGGCACTGTTGTGGAACACTTGCCGAGGAAGCTCGTGACCCACAAGGCGTCGGATTACCCGCCCGCGCTTCTTCGAACAAAGCCATTTATTCTCGCACGAATCCGTACCAACCGGAGGTGGCCAGTTGCGCTTCGAATGACGCCGGATGACCTCGCAGTACTCGGTGTCCACTCGCCACCACTCCGTTTGGCCACCTTCGCTTTGCTGCTCGAGAACAACACCAGAGCAGTGTCTGGGTAGGTGTGTCAGTCAAAGCCTGGCATCTGCATCACTGTGGTAGCACCAGTCCAGTGTCCATCCAGTGTTGCATCACCAGGTGAGATCCGATTGCCGCGACCTCCGACGAAGGCAACCGCACAGGCAATAGTCCATGTCCTCTGGCAGAGCGGACCGCACATACGATTGCTGTTCCGTGGCGAAGGTGATTATGACTACTCTTCCACGCAAGCGAACGCATAAGCGACGATCACCAATTCGTCGGTACCACCACGCAGGAAACGGTCCCTCACCACTCCCTGAAGAAGGCGGCCACTCTGGGCACTATCGCTAGTTCACAGCTAAGGCAGGCGCGCAGGCCGCTCACTAGGCGTTACTTCAGTCCCGGGAGGCCGCTATTCCCTCGCGAAGGCGACCATACACGTGACCGCGCACACCGTCTCGGCGGCCATGAATGCGAGCTGCAGGCCGGCCAGCACCACCTCCAGCCGCAGCACGTACGTCTGCCACAGCAGGAAGTAGCAGACGGCCAGCGCGGCGGGCGCCGCCAGCAGCGCCGCCACGGCCAGCGGCAGCGCGCGCTGCGTCAGGTTGCCGCGCCGCGACAGCAGCAGGCGCGCCGCCTCGGCCGCGGCCAGCAGCGCCGCCAACGCCACTTCGGAGGCCAGGTTGACCGCCGGGTACGGCAAAACGGAACGCTTCCAGAGCAGGAGCAACAGCGTCACTGTGATATAGCTGGCTGTGAACCAGCCATGCAGGTAGGCCAGCAGCTCGTACGCCAGCGACGACGCCATGCTGACTGTGGGAACAGAGAAGCAACAGCGTCACTGTGATATAGCTGGCTGTGAACCAGCCATGCAGATAGGCCAGCAGCTCGTACGCCAGCGACGACGCCATGCTGACTGTGGGAACAGAGAAGCAACAGCGTCACTGTGATATAGCTGGCTGTGAACCAGCCATGCAGATAGGCCAGCAGCTCGTACGCCAGCGACGATGCCATGCTGACTGTGGGAACAGACGTGTGATATGAGCAATGTCAGATTGGACCATATGTCGAAAGAGCACATGGTAGTACATTGAGCACATATTTCCTAGATTCCAGTCTGTGCTGTGCAGTCCTTGCAGTGTGCTCAAATATAGATATCTTCAGAATCAAATCTCTGAAATATAGACCCAGACACTCATAATTTTTGTTTACATAATACAATGGAGCTTCCTGAGGATCTTCATATCACCAGGTATTCCCACTTGACTTCTCGGATATCACCAGTTGAAGCTCATCAGATACAATACATGTATGTTCCACTGATGGGTACAGTTGGATGCAGTTTACACATCTCTTCAGACATGGGGAAGGAAGTACACAGTACATTTTGGTCTAGAATATCCAGTATATACCATAGGGACTATGCAAACTTTGGACTTCCCCCACCCCCACCTGGTTGGTTATTTGAGTTTTAGGGCGCATCGACCAGGTTTGGTCATTTAGCGCCCATAACTAATAGTTTACTACCGGTTTATTATAATCAGGACTTCCTGTGAAGTAATAAATACACACAAACGCCCAAGTCACATCCTTCAGCATACATACACAAGAAAAGCTTGCAACAGTGACGGACAGATGACATGGAGCTTGATGTATGAGATATATTCAAGTAATTTACCCGTCTAAATAAAACGCGAATCGTCACCTGGAATAGAATACCAGAAAGCGTAAGCGCGTCCGCTCGTCGCCCAAAATTCCGTCTTCGCTGCACTCAAAGGCAAGGACATGACAACAGAGCATGACACACTGTAAGTGGCACATCACAATAGTCGCAGGTCGGTCTGGACTCGTTCATTACCAAGTAACGGTGGGTGGCGTACGTGCCCTTATCCTCAGCCTAGCCCAGCCTAGCACTACTTCTTCCCACCGGGATGTCCTCACTGATGATTCCCATAACACTAGATGGTTTCAGTGTTTTGAGCTATCAATGGAGTCCCACTCTTTCTGCCATTCAAGCTCAAAGAATGTGTTGATGGTCTGATTAAGATTTATAGCAGGAAGGGGGAGTGCACAGATAGAAGGCCTACCAGCTGCCCTCTGCTGCTGCATCAGCCATGCCATTTCTGGTAATGCCCACATGGCTGGGGAGCCAGCACAGTGTGACACTTATTCCAGACGGCCCCCGGGTATCCAACCAAGGCTCTTAAGAGTGATGCGAAACTGCTTGAATCAACAATTTCATCAGCTAGGTACTATTCCTTAAACAAAAAGATGGACACTGCAGCACTGCATGCTGGTGAAAAAGGAAGGCAACTCGAAACATGAACACAATCCAATGATTCTCCCACCATAACATTTGTTATCCATTTGCTGGGACAACATTGTGATGATGAACCTATATTGCAAGGCTAGTTCACATGCATGAAGTTCTACAATGCCTAGCCAACAACTTACAATGAATTGCTTATTTGGCAGTATTTGGCTTCTGTGGAGCCAAACCCAGCCTCTCCTCTACCATCTGTTGCTTTGTTTTTGCTACAGGTGTTTCCTGCATGCTGTCTGGGTGCAGTTCACTTCTCATGAGCTCCCTTTCTCTTTTCATGTTTTCATACTCCTGAAGGTCTTCCAGTCGCAGCTCAATGCGGGTTGGTGGTCTTCGTATCATGCCTAGGCAGGCCAAGGTGTATTCATATGTCACTCTGGAAAACATGACAACTTTCAACTAATGTATTCTGTGCATGCACAAATGTGGTCAAATGTCAGGGTCTCAGGATGTCCTCACACACACATGTACATTTGTCTAGGTACCCACCTAGGTAGGTAGGTAGGTAGGTAGGTAGGCAACCTACTTACCACAGGAATGGAACAAACTGCAAAGCATAGCACTTTTGACAGGATCATGTCAGTGCAGGGCAGGCAGGCAGTGGTGTGGCTGATGTGGCTGGTGTAGCAATTGGTGCAGGGATAGGTACCTGGTGCAGGTGGGCTGATAATTCACTGACAAATCACACACATTTTCAAAAAATCACAAGAAGGGAAAATTGCAATTTGATAAAACAGCAAAAATAAACAGTGCTCCACATTTGTCTAGGTTGATGGCTGTCAAATTTATTTAGCTCACACACAAATTGCTGCCAAGTTCAGTTCAGTATCTTATGCAGTTCAAAATAACAGGGTGGAAAGTGAAGGATGTTTATGCTTTAATCATGTTGATGTGCATTTTGCATTGATTCAATGTGAAGGATATGAGTATGTAGAAAAGGCACTTGCCTAAGCCTCTTGATTTTCTTACCTCATGTTTTTTTGTAATTTAATTCATGTGTTCAATCTCCCTGGTGCAGACTTTTGCCCTCCTAGTGCATTTTGATGCAGGTTTTTCCATGGCTGAGTGAGCATCGAGCTGTTTGTCATGCCTCACATCTGGGACATGGATGGGGGATGTAGACTGAAGAGCATTATTGTGCTGCAAGGTGTCACCAGACAAGCTTTGCACATATTTTGCCTCCATAAAGCAAACAAATGGGTTTTGTTTGGTTAGTTGGTTATTTAGGTTTTAGGGTGCATCAACTGCATTGGTTATACAGCACCCATATGGTTTTGTTTGGTATGTTTGCTTCAGTTTTTTGAAGTTTAAAAAAAAGTTCAATTTTATAATTTATAGAGGTATTGTTTTCTTCAGAAGCAGGTTATACTAGGCTAGATGAGGTTGGGTCAGGTTTTCTTAAAATGGAAAACTTTGAAGAAAATTTTGGATAAAAAAAAACTTGAAAATTTTCAAATATTACTATTTGGAATGTTTTCATCTCCCAAAGGAGGCTAGGTGGTAAACATGCAGTCTAGGGAATGTTTGTATTTCTTATAATTTATTTTTCCAATGCAATGTCTATGAATGTAGATTGGGTTGGATTGTGGCTTTACAACACATTCAGCAGCTGAGGCCATGCAGCATCACTTGCCTCTCACCCTGGCAGGAAGGGAGCATCACAGGGGATTAACCTGGACCTCTGGTGTACCAGATGCTCAACAACCACTGAGATACTGATGTCCCCATCTAGAAGGCCTAGCAGAGGAACACTCATTTCGCAAAGCATACTTTTCAGTATCGATGTCTATGAAGTACCAGCAGAGCCAGACACTCATTTCCTCGCAAAGCATACTTTTCAGTTGATGTTCAAAATAACACCCAAAAAGAGGGAAAAATCCCAAACATTTGTCAAAAATCCAAATTAGAGAAGCCTCACATAATCTAAACTACCCTGAACTGTTTTTGAACAAAAAAAAAACACTTTTATTATATTTCCAAAAAAAAAAAAAAAAACAATCTAAACTACAACTAACCTAACCCAGCCAAACCTAGACCCTTTGTATGCTTCAATGAAAAATGAGTGTAAAACTTGACTAATGGTTTACAGCAAAATACAATAATAATATGGTTAGACTGGGTTATACTATTTTGTTGCATTTTTTAAAGATTCAAACATTACCTTTTGTTGTTACCTAACTCAAAGCCCTTTTATGGTGTTATTTTGTTCAGAAACTGAAAGTTAGCATTTGCACCAAAATGAGCAGTCCTATTCATTTACATGCATAAATATTGCACTGGAAAGATAAATTCCAAGAAATCAGTAACAATAACTTTAAAGCACAAATTTGCCCAAGGCCATTTCATATTTGCCAAATTTGCCAAAATTTGCCAGTGAAATTTTCCAAATGAAACAAGAGGAAACAAAAAAAACGTTGAAATATACCAAACCAGCTTGATGCAGAGAGTTCTCCCACCAGCATCCGATTTTTAGCACAAATTAAAGATGAAGAGCCCATTTGATGCTTGCCCCCAAGTTTTCTGTAATACCTATCACATCATTCACCCACTGCCCTCCATCACAAGAAAATCACCATCACCACATGCTGTGTTCTACCTGATTACACTTCACCATCAAAGAAGAATAAGGCCGTCCTCGCCCCCTTGGCGAATAACCGGAATGTCAGCTGAGAAAAAGAACCTATGTAAAGGGCCTTGAAAAGAACGATATTTTTGTTCCATTTCCACATCGGAATCCACGAGAAGCTCTTCAGAGCATCCAAAATCATAATATCCAGAGAAGTCAATTACGAAAATCCAAGAATCTCAAAGTCTAAAGATATCAACACCCCAAAACAGAAAAGGCCAGGATCATAAAGTCTAAAACCAATAAAATCAATTGTTCTAAAAGTATAAAATCAGAAGTCAGGACCGTAGCATTCGGGGCGAAAAACCAAGAAGTTCGAAACAATAGTCCATCCCTTCTCCATTCTACCAATATTTTTCGACAGTATTGTATGAATCCCGAATGTGGCTTATCTGTGTTTTCCGAAATAGTTCAAACTAATCAAACATCAAAGGAATATAACCCAATAAATGGTGAATTTTGCATCGAATTTCAACAGACATACAGCACCATGTAAATACTATTTTCAAAACAACAAAACTTGTTCTTTGTATTGTTGGAGTTCATTCACCGCGTGATGTTGCATTACGGCATCAATGACATAAGCTGGCTTGGAACACGGCAGTGATAAGAGCACCCAAAGTACTGAAGGTTTTCGATTTTCACTAAGACTAACCTCGCGCCGGACTAATACACCCAGCCTCATGAAACACGCACCACCGGAATTTCTATGAAAGCTCAACTGACATGTAAATTTCTGAACTATATCCTCCAAAGCATGCATAAAAATGCAGTTTTCAGTATTTTTAGTACACATGCGCCAAAATGGCTACTGAAGACCCTTTCGATAAAAAAAATCACGAAAAATTCACTGAAAGTCTTTTCGATCCCAAAATTAGCCACAATCCCAATCGAAAGTACACCATTTGACTCGTCGGAGCCAATCTACATCCCAACGGTTGGTTGGTTTGATTTGTTGTTTGAGTTAGGGCCGCGTTGACTGCGTCAGTCATGCAGCGCCAACACGCCTTTCCATTATTCAGGACGGACCCCACGTGACCCCGAGGTCAAAAACCACCCAGAAACCACCCTAGTTACACAAGTTGTGAAGGTTCGTCCCTAGTTTACGAGCGACTCTCAGCTCGACGATGGGGTTGTTGGTCATACGCTTTCCGAAACACAACGTTGTATTCATCACCATTGTCTCTCAAAGGTATAGTCCTTCAGCGCAAAGTAGGATGCCAACTGAATGAGTGCTCGAGTAAATGAGTGAATAAGTGAAGGACAGAAAGATATAGTATGAA